>OX439047.1:70314359-70526232 GCA_949317995.1 Acholoe squamosa
TGATGCTTCCTATCTGGATCCACCATCTTAAAGTGCAATTTCATTGATTGAATTTTGAAATACTGGACACTAAGTCTTATTCACCTTATACATGTACAGTGCGTCATTAAGATGGTGAACTGCACAGGGATTACCTTCCTACACAATCAAAATATTATGATGACAGACTGGCCACTATTCACCTTACAAAATTACAACGTTATGATTTACCTCATACAATATTATCATGATGACACAATCTGCACTGACACACTTGGAAGTTCTCGATATGTTTGTTTTAAACGTCAAAATGCAACAAAACACTTTCTCAAAAACATTACTTCAAAGTGTTATCAAAATGTTATTATCTGATTATATTAGGTTATAATCACCTAATTTCAACGTAAAAAAAACACCTTCCAGACGTTTGCAAAAGTTGTTTTTTTTCCCAGGTGGAAACTTACCTTATACAATGATGATATTATGATGACGGACTGTAAACTAAACAGGAACATAAACCAGATGAGGAAGAAAGACTTGGACTTGATAACGTCTCTGGGATGAACATCCCTCGGAACATCCTTTTGGACTTGTTTATCTGGGGCATCTTCATCTTGAAATGTGCTTTTGGCTGTGGTACTATTAAATTGTTAAGAGAAACACATTTTAACCGACATAAACCTTTTCAGGATTATTACATCCAAATACAATCCAAGCAAAACATTTTTTCAAACTATCTTTTTACCCAATCCCTATCTTAATGTTACAGATGTTCTTTCTTCCAAAGTTGGTATTTTATTTCGCCTAAGGTTTGTTTAAGCTGGTGTTAAGAAGTATACTAGTATAAAGTCCATTACATAAGGACTGACATGAATTATCCAGTAGTAATATATTATAGTGGATATTTGAACCTTTTGTCTTCATCTTCCTTGACCGAGAGGAGTGCTGGATATTCCTGAAGATCCTTAGAAAATGGAATGAATGAGCATAGCTTGTACTGACAGAAAAACGGCACAGAAATATAAGCAATATGCCATGCATTTCAGGTTGTCATGTTGCCGCATCAGTGCATAGTGTTAATCTTTAAAAGTTTAGTTTATATATATAATAACCCGATTGTCCTCTCTGTTCCTTGTCACAGCATAAAGACTATTTAAGCCATTATAATTGTATTTGGTAATTTTTTGATTAGGCCCCATATAGAGTTCTACTAAAGATGTTTAGATTTCTATAAAATTATTTTTAATTAGAATAAGAGATCATGTAGGTTACAGCTAATCTGCTTACAAACATATGTGATCTAATTTTTAGTAATGCAAGACAATTAGTATCTATGACTGACCATGGGTGGGTCTGTGAGCATGAGGCCTCCCACAAGCTGCATAATAATGTAAATTCCACCCAGCAGCAGGAAACACGGAGGTACTCGGTTTAATACATCTGCTGCCTCAGATTCAGAGAAGTATCTAATAACAGGGGTGGCAAAGATGTAGGGCAGAGGTAGCAGGTATGATATTTGAATTTATGTACAACATGTTTATAGTATAACAGTTACAGATGAAGTATATGGTGATCACGATGTTAAATTACAGCCCATGTGTAATTTCTGAGGCAAAGGTACCCCTTTTCCTATACATTTCTATTGGGAATAATTGTTACCATTGTAGAATTTAGCCATTAGGAATAATTGGTGAAATAAGGGAGTTTAGCAATTAGAAATTATTGGTCAGGTAGCAGAGTTTGGCTGTTCAGAGTATGCTGGTCAGGTAGTAGAGTTTGGTCATTAGGAGTTATTGATAAGGATGTAGAGCTTGGCCATGACAAGGAATTGGTCAATTAGTAGAGTTTGACTATTAGAGGGCATTGGCCAAGTTGTAGAGTTTGACCATCAGAAGGAATTGATTAATTAATTTGATTTAGTTTGACCATGAAGTTGATTTAGTATTGGACTATGGTCATTATAGGTACATTGGTAAGGTTGTAGAGTTTAACCATATCAGGGAGAATCGGTCAGTATATATATGTACGGTACAACAAGCCTTTATGAGTATGTGGTGGTCCCGCGTCGTCTTCGAGGTACCTTCGTGGTCCTCGTGGGCCACGTCGAGAGCACCTCTATTACCCGACGTCTGGGGGCGCTGGAGTCCAGCGCCACGTCACCACCTGGTCACGTGGTCCTCAACTCCAGTGTATATAAGGCCATTGTACGGCCTTCCTCGGGGTCAGTCCAGCCCTGACTGACCATCGTGAGCGATGGTTGGCAGCTGCCCGGCTACCATATTCTGATACTTCTCTGTGCTGCTGCACAGAGAAGGTACATGTAGAATATCAACTGCAGGCACTAGAAGGCCTAGTGTCGAACATGCCATAGAGTTCAAACTCTGCCACCTGTAACTGTGATCGAGAACGGCTGATGCCTATGTGTTATTAGACAATAAAGTTTTAACTGGAACCTGAATAGTTGTTCTTCGTTGTTTATCGAAAGATTAGATTGAACATCGAGGGGTAGAACACTACACAGGTGCCGTGACCAGTTGTTAACTTTAGTCCGCATAGGTACTGCGAGCTTAAGTTCGACATGCAGGGTCACTTGGATGAAGGTGATGACCCCAATCACCAACATCAAGTGACTGCAGGTCCGTTAGTGGATGTGAATGATCCACTAATTGGCGGTGGTTTAAACCACTCTCTGATATTAGGTCCATCGACTGACCCGTTGGGCCTGTATCAAAGGAGTCGACTACTCAACTGGCGAGTGTCGACTCAACTCTCTCCGGCTGCTGAAAATTTCTTAAGGACACAGAGTTTGTCCTATGTAGAAAGGTCAGCATCACCCGTGGGAACTCCAATGGGCCTTGGTAGTTGGTCTTTCGAGGGTCCCTCGCCCGTGTCTATACAAGGAAGTGTAGACAGTGGCAGAGGACTCAACGAAGAGTTGTTGCAAGAGCAACAACACCAACTGCGCCAGGGTCGCCGACAGTTGGATGCTCTCGCGAGCAACACCACAAAAGCTCAGGAGAAGAGTACAGAAATAGAGCTGAAATTGGAACAGCCCCATTGAGATATTTCTCTTGATGCTTCCTATCTGGATCCACCATCTTAAAGTGCAATTTCATTGATTGAATTTTGAAATACTGGACACTAAGTCTTATTCACCTTATACATGTACAGTGCGTCATTAAGATGGTGAACTGCACAGGGATTACCTTCCTACACAATCAAAATATTATGATGACAGACTGGGCACTATTCACCTTACAAAATTACAACGTTATGATTTACCTCATACAATATTATCATGATGACACAATCTGCACTGACACACTTGGAAGTTCTCGATATGTTTGTTTTAAACGTCAAAATACAACAAAACACTTTCTCAAAAACATTACTTCAAAGTGTTATCAAAATGTTATTATCTGATTATATTAGGTTATAATCACCTAATTTCAACGTAAAAAAAACACCTTCCAGACGTTTGCAAAAGTTGTTTTTTTTCCCAGGTGGAAACTTACCTTATACAATGATGATATTATGATGACGGACTGTAAACTAAACAGGAACATAAACCAGATGAGGAAGAAAGACTTGGACTTGATAACGTCTCTGGGATGAACATCCCTCGGAACATCCTTTTGGACTTGTTTATCTGGGGCATCTTCATCTTGAAATGTGCCTTTGGCTGTGGTACTATTAAATTGTTAAGAGAAACACATTTTAACCGACATAAACCTTTTCAGGATTATTACATCCAAATACAATCCAAGCAAAACATTTTTTCAAACTATCTTTTTACCCAATCCCTATCTTAATGTTACAGATGTTCTTTCTTCCAAAGTTGGTATTTTATTTCGCCTAAGGTTTGTTTAAGCTGGTGTTAAGAAGTATACTAGTATAAAGTCCATTACATAAGGACTGACATGAATTATCCAGTAGTAATATATTATGGTGGATATTTGAACCTTTTGTCTTCATCTTCCTTGACCGAGAGGAGTGCTGGATATTCCTGAAGATCCTTAGAAAATGGAATGAATGAGCATAGCTTGTACTGACAGAAAAACGGCACAGAAATATAAGCAATATGCCATGCATTTCAGGTTGTCATGTTGCCGCATCAGTGCATAGTGTTAATCTTTAAAAGTTTATATATATAATAACCCGATTGTCCTCTCTGTTCCTTGTCACAGCATAAAGACTATTTAAGCCAATATAATTGTATTTGGTAATTTTTTGATTAGGCCCCATATAGAGTTCTACTAAAGATGTTTAGATTTCTATAAAATTATTTTTAATTAGAATAAGAGATCATGTAGGTTACAGCTAATCTGCTTACAAACATATGTGATCTAATTTTTAGTAATGCAAGACAATTAGTATCTATGACTGACCATGGGTGGGTCTGTGAGCATGAGGCCTCCCACAAGCTGCATAATAATGTAAATTCCACCCAGCAGCAGGAAACACGGAGGTACTCGGTTTAATACATCTGCTGCCTCAGATTCAGAGAAGTATCTAATAACAGGGGTGGCAAAGATGTAGGGCAGAGGTAGCAGGTATGATATTTGAATTTATGTACAACATGTTTATAGTATAACAGTTACAGATGAAGTATATGGTGATCACGATGTTAAATTACAGCCCATGTGTAATTTCTGAGGCAAAGGTACCCCTTTTCCTATACATTTCTATTGGGAATAATTGTTACCATTGTAGAATTTAGCCATTAGGAATAATTGGTGAAATAAGGGAGTTTAGCAATTAGAAATTATTGGTCAGGTAGCAGAGTTTGGCTGTTCAGAGTATGCTGGTCAGGTAGTAGAGTTTGGTCATTAGGAGTTATTGATAAGGATGTAGAGCTTGGCCATGACAAGGAATTGGTCAATTAGTAGAGTTTGACTATTAGAGGGCATTGGCCAAGTTGTAGAGTTTGACCATCAGAAGGAATTGATTAATTAATTTGATTTAGTTTGACCATGAAGTTGATTTAGTATTGGACTATGGTCATTATAGGTACATTGGTAAGGTTGTAGAGTTTAACCATATCAGGGAGAATTGGTCAGTATATATATGTACGGTACAACAAGCCTTTATGAATATGTGGTGGTCCCGCGTCGTCTTCGAGGTACCTTCGTGATCCTCGTGGGCGACGTCGAGAGTACCTCTATTACCCGACGCCTGGGGGCGCTGGAGTCCAGCGCCACGTCACCACCTGGTCACGTGGTCCTCAACTCCAGTCTATATAAGGCCGTTGTACGGCCTTCCTCGGGGTCAGTCCAGCCCTGACTGACCATCGTGAGCGATGGTTGGCAGCTGCCCGGCTACCATATTCTGATACTTCTCTGTGCTGCTGCACAGAGAAGGTACATGTAGAATATCAACTGCAGGCACTAGAAGGCCTAGTGTCGAACATGCCATAGAGTTCAAACTCTGCCACCTGTAACTGTGATCGAGAACGGCTGATGCCTATGTGTTATTAGACAATAAAGTTTTAACTGGAACCTGAATAGTTGTTCTTCGTTGTTTATCGAAAGATTAGATTGAACATCGAGGGGTAGAACACTACACAGGTGCCGTGACCAGTTGTTAACTTTAGTCCGCATAGGTACTGCGAGCTTAAGTTCGACATGCAGGGTCACTTGGATGAAGGTGATGACCCCAATCACCAACATCAAGCGACTGCAGGTCCGTTAGTGGATGTGAATGATCCACTAATTGGCGGTGGTTTAAACCACTCTCTGATATTAGGTCCATCGACTGACCCGTTGGGCCTGTATCAAAGGAGTCGACTACTCAACTGGCGAGTGTCGACTCAACTCTCTCCGGCTGCTGAAAATTTCTTAAGGACACAGAGTTTGTCCTATGTAGAAAGGTCAGCATCACCCGTGGGAACTCCAATGGGCCTTGGTAGTTGGTCTTTCGAGGGTCCCTCGCCCGTGTCTATACAAGGAAGTGTAGACACTGGCAGAGGACTCAACGAAGAGTTGTTGCAAGAGCAACAACACCAACTGCGCCAGGGTCGCCGACAGTTGGATGCTCTCGCGAGCAACACCACAAAAGCTCAGGAGAAGAGTACAGAAATAGAGCTGAAATTGGAACAGCTTAGGCAGCAAGCGCTGGAGGCTTCAAATAAGACTCAAATCGCTAATAGGGAACTTGCTGATCTTCAAGAGAAGGTCAAACAGCTCTCTGGCGAAAAGGAGTCCTTACTTGCAACGAAGTCAGAGATCGAGCGTAGTCGATTGACAGCAATGGATTGTCAATCACTAAAAGCGAAGATCGACCGCCTTGCTACAAGCCGCCGAGAATGCGTCGAGAGAGCTTGAAACGATTTTCGGGATGCCCAGCACGAGCAGACGTCCCTTAGGCATAAGTTGAAACTACAAGATGTAGAGAAAACTATGTTGGGGGAACAGCTGCAAGAGTTGCGGCATGAGCTAAACCAACGATCAGTCGAGCATACTGAAGAAGTAGCTGAACACCTAACAGCTTATGAGAAGCAGGTCGAACAGCTTCGTCAGGAACGAGAATCGTTACTCTGTCAGATGCAAGCTGACGAGGATGCTCGAGCCAGGGACGAGACAGGAATGCTTCGTCGCTGTGAGGAGCGAATCGCCCACGCTAATAAAATGGCAGAATATCAGATCTTAATGGAGCAAAAAGCGAGGCATGAAGCCGAGCTCAACTCCTTAAAAACTGAGACCTTAGTGACCCAATCTCTGAAGGATCAGAAGGATTCGGACACTCTGGGAACCATGCGTGGAGAAATTGATAAGCTCCGACGGGAGATATCGTCTCATAGGGAGGCTGATGAAGCCAGGGTTAATAAAGAAGTTCGTGATGAACTCGCACTCGAGAAACGTCTGAAGGAGCAGATGGAGTCGAAAGTGCGTGCCGCTAGACCTCAAGAGAAGCAGCAAAGTAGTGTATGCAGCACCACTAAAGTTGCCACTCAGGAGGACTTGGCCGAAAACCCTGACTACAGGGAGTGGCTTAACCGCGCCATGAAGGAGGTTAAGCAACTCTTTGCCCTCAGCGAGCAGCGAGATCTGTCGAAAGCGGAACATAGCCGCCTGGAATTCCTAATATCGGAATTAAGACAGGCGGAACGTTCGAAACAGCAGGCGGAGATACAGAGAATGGTAGGGGCTATCGACGACATCTCGAAAGTAGAATCGAGGTCACGTCGAGGCCAACCAATTCCTTCGATGCCGCGGACCGATGGTCTAAGTGGAGTGATCGGACAGTTTTCGACCCCCAACACAGCCCAACAACATGTTGATCCTCCTAAGTATAGGGATATTAGGTTCGAGGCTTCACATTTGAGTGAGGCCAAGTCCAGTAACCCTTGGGGGATGAATCATAGTCGTGCAGAAACGACTATGAGAAACATGGGGATGGATCATCAATTACCTAGAAGAGGTACAACATTCGCACTTGATCAGGTCAGAAGATCAAGTAGAATGTTTGAGAATACCTCTATCGGGCACGAACCTGCCCGAACTAGGTCAGTCGAGTGCCCTCAATTTACATGGAAGGATGATTGGCTCCGTTGGTACCACGGTTTCAATCATGTCCGCCGAGTAAATGTGTGGACCTCGAGTATGGCATTAGCTCAACTCCTCATGCTTCTCCAGAATGGCCCAGCAGCTGATACTGTGTGGTTATGGGAGGAGCATGGAGACCCCATCGTCACTATGGAGAAGAGACGCCAGGGCAAGAATGAAAGCATCAGAGCTTATGGCTTTGCTTTATGACATCTTGCCGGCGATGCCTACCCAGGTGTGGACTTCTCGGTTGAATGGCTAATAACCAAAGTCAACCAGTTGTTCATAGGAGGATTGTATGACACTGATTTACAACAAGACGTGCTTCGGGAGTGGCGCACTTACATGTCCCTCAAGGATCTCATGGACTTGGGAGATGAGTTGTTGCGGAAATGACAACTCCTGCCTAAGTTGGTGAATCCTACCTCGACAAATGCATTGTCGGCGTTGGCCGACGCCGCTTTAATCGAGGAGGACAAGGAGAGGTGTCCTCATATTCGAAGCCCGTGGCGGGTAGTAAGACTAAGAAAAGTCAGAAAGCCGCTGGTAAATCGAAAGTGTCAAACAAGGCCTCCAAACCCAAGTTACAGGAGCAAACCTTCTCGTTGAGTCAATTAAAGAATTTACTCAGGGTTATCGAGGGAGGGGATGTTCCTGCTACTAACTCGGAGAGGCCGAGTACCCCTCCGTCCGACGCCAAGTGTTGGAACTGCAAGAGGCAGGGGCATTTCGCTCGAACGTGCCCCGAGCCTATTAAAGGTCTACCACCTGATGCGACGGAAAACTGAGGCGGGCGGCTCGACGTGGCAATCGAGCTGCCCGACCATCGAAAAGCCAAGGTATCAGCACCTCTGGCACTCCTGATCAGACGACAGTAGATTCGAGGGAACTAGGTAAGGTCCCGGTAGGGCCGTCCCAGCCCTTTACCACAGCGGCACCGGTTGATCACCGGTCGGGTTCCAAAGATGTCGGTGTAGAAAAAGCCTCAATGGCCAAGGAACAGGGCGCTGGCAGCCCGAACTCCGAGGTCGAGGGTTCGACTGGATCGAAAGTGAAAGTCGACGCCGGGAGAGAAGCCCTGATGCGGCAGCTGGCCAGAGTCTGCGCATCAGAGCTTCCCTCAGATGATCCCTGTCTCTCTTTTCTGAAGAGGAAGGGGATCGATCTGAGTACTGACGTAGGGTTGAGAATGCTAGCAGGAACCGCCCCCTTGTCGGGGAAACGATGGTACCTGTCTGCAGAGATTCGAGGGTGTTCTTTGGACTTCCTGATAGATACTGGTGCCAGCCACACCATTGTCTCTCAGGAACTCGCTAGGACGTTAGTGGTGCCGTCAGATAATCTCTATGAGGGAATAACGGCGTGCACTGCGTCTGGAGCCGAAATGCGGACCTATGGTCGATTGGTTCTACCTCTTAAGGTCGCATCGACCCACTATGTGTTTAGCCCGATAGTGGCTGATGTGGCTGACGATGGCATTCTGGGGCTTGACTTTGCGGCATTATACGGTATGATCCTTAACCCGAGGACGGGTCAATTGGTCATGACCGAGCCGACAGAAGAGCACCATCAGTGTAAACTGAAAAGAGTGTCATCGGTTGCCTCAGTAGCACAGACCACGAGGATACCAGCTAGACATCGATGCGATGTCCTAGTGAAATCTGAAGGTCTGGAAAGAGATCGACAGGGCATAGTCGAACCCGATCTGAAAACTCTGAGAAGTTTTGGGTTGGTTGGTGAGGCTGCCCTTGTCAGCAATATCCGTCAAACAGTGTTTCCCGTCTGTAATCCGCTGAATCGAGACATTGTCCTGGAGAAAGGCCAGGTGGTCGGTACCGTACAGTACGCTGACAGGAACGGTGAATTCTCTTCACCGGAGGTAGGATCTGTGATGATGCGTCATGAGCAAGAAGCTGCAGACGTCGAGACGGCAGAAATCGCGAGCACCCACACGGGGGAGCTCCCTACCTGGTTGTTAGATATGTATGGTGATACCCACCTGACCCAGCCAGAAGAATGACTGAAGCTGTCCGCCTTACTACGTAAGCATGTGGATGTCTTTAAATCCCCAGATGAACCGTTAGGGCACACCGATCGATGTCTGCATAACATCGATACTGGTGATGCACAACCTATCCGAGTCCCTTATAGGAGGATTCCGCTCAGCAAGAAAGCTGCTGCGGATGAACAACTTAAGGAGATGTTGGATACGGGGGTGGTTAGGCCAAGTACTAGTCCCTGGTCCAGTCCCGTCCAGATGGTGACGAAGAAGGATGGGACCATGAGATTCTGCATCGATTATCGATGTCTGAATGGTGTGACTAAGAAAAATGCCTATCCTCTCCCGCGCATCGACGAATGCTTAGATGCCTTGGGAGGAAACAAGTGGTTTAGTTGTCTCGATCTTCAATCTGGATATTGGCAGATCGGGATGAATCCCGACGATGTCGAGAAAACTGCTTTTTCTTACCAGAGGGGGCTCTATGAGTTCGATCGAATGGCGTTTGGTTTGTGTAACGCCCCCGCCACATTCGAGCGAATGATGGAGGAGATGTTGAGGGGTTTGCTAGGTAAGAGTTGCCTGGTTTACCTCGATGATATCATCGTCTTCGGCAAAACGACGAATGAAGCAATGGTGAATCTGGAAGAAGTCTTCAACAGGATTCGAGCGTGGGGACTGAAGTTGAAACCTAAGAAGTGTCAGCTTTTTAGGACTTCAGTCGAGTACCTGGGCCGAATCGTGTCTGAACAGGGTATAGAAGCCAACCCGGGGAAAATTAGCGACGTAATGACTTGGGCTAGGCCCACTACAGTGAAGGAAATTCGATCCTTCATTGGCTTTTGTTCCTACTACCGAGAGTTCATCCCGGGGTTTGCAAAACTAGTAAGTCCTTTGCAGGACTTAGTGATCCAAAAACCTAAAGGTAGTAGAGGTCGTTACGAGGCATTTGCATGGACAGAAAGGGCTGAACATGCTTTTGTCGAGTTGAAACGAAGTTTCAAGGAGACTCCTGTGCTTCGATTCCCCACACCCGACGGTCGTTTTATCTTAGACACTGATGCTAGCAACACTGCGATTGGAGCTGTTCTATCCCAAGAGCAGGATGGAATGGAGGTCCCAATCTCCTTTGCTAGCAACATTATAAGTAAAACACAACGAAACTACTGCACCACCAAAAGAGAACTGTTGGCAGTTGTTGTGTACACCAGGAAGTTTAGGCACTACCTTTATGGTGGTAATTTCACTATCCGCACCGATCATTCTTCTTTGAAATGGCTCCTGAATTTCAAAGAAGCTGAAGGAATGATGGGTAGGTGGCTTGCCCACCTTTCGGAGTTCGGTCTCGAAAACTCTAAGATCGAACATCGAAGTGGTGCCAAGCATTTGAATGCCGATGGCCTTAGTCGTATCCCTGTGCGGCTATGCCAAAGGTCAGATTGCACAGACTGCGGCAGTCACAATGCTGTTTTGGCGGCTGTAGGGAGTCTAGTAGACAGCCGGGTGGGTGTTGCATTTTGGTCTCTTGATGAACTCATCGATGCTCAGAAAGCGGACGCTGACATCAAACGGGTTGCCGAATGGCTAGTTAAGGGGGCTAAACCCACTAGGCCTGAGGTATCAATCGAGAGCGCTGAGGTACAGAAATTAATTGGGCAATGGCCTCTATTGACTTTCCGTGAAGGCTTGTTATGTCGCTGGAAAGTCGAGGCGGGTCACGCAAGACGCACGATCCAAGTAGTGATACCACGCCAACTGAGGGGTGAGGTACTCTCCTTTTGCCATGGACACCGAACAGCGGCACACTTTGGTCGAAAACGAACGCTCGAAAAGGTGAAGCGGAGATATTACTGGCCTGGAATGGGGAAGGACATAGGTCGCTGGGTTCGACATTGTCCTACCTGTTGTTTGGTGAAGCCCGGTGAGGGCATGGGTAAGTCTCCTTAGCACCAAGAGTTGTTCGGGGTGAGATTCGGGAGGATAGCTATGGATATCATCTCGGGATTTGCACCCACGCCCAACAAGAATACTTGCATGTTAGTAATCCAGGATTACTTCACCAAGTATGTACGTGCTATTCCCCTACCAAATCACACAGCAGAGACCTGCGCAGAAGCTTTCGTGGACGAATGGGTCTTGACCTTTGGCGTCCCGTTGCTTCTGCATTCCGACCAAGGTCGAGAATTCGAGTCTCGACTCTTCTCTGAGATGTGTGATTATTTGACGATTGTAAAACAGAGGACCAATCCGTACAGGCCACAGAGCGATGGCCAGGTGGAAAGGTTCAACAGAACACTGATTCAGAGTCTGACTATGTTGGTAGACAAACATATGGACGACTGGGATGAACAGGCTAAGTATGTTGTGTCCGCATATAACAGCTCTGAACACAGTTCTACTGGATGCAGCCCAAATATGATGGTATTCGGGGAAGAAATTCTCATGCCAGCGGATGTGATTTTCGGCTCAATCGAAAACCCGCACGAAGTCCCTTGTTCCATTACTTTCGTGGAACAACTTCGTGATCGATTGAGGGAGAGTTACACCATGGTAAGAGAAAATCTAGGCAAATCTGCAGAACGCCAGAAAGTCGGGTATGACTATGGGCTGAAGCAGAGAAGGTACTCAGTTGGGGAACAGGTGGTGAGGTACCACACCCCCCAAGCAGCTATGAAGCTGGCTCCCAACTGGGATGGGCCGTTCGTAGTGGATTCTGTCCTCTCTGAGTCGACATTATTACTTCGATCGTCCCGCGGGCGGTTGCAAAAGAGCAATGTTGATAGAGTACGCCAGTGGTTGGGCGTAGAGCTATCACAGACTGTCGAGTTGTTGCAGCCACAACTTGATAATGATTCACCTTCTCGTCAGGCCACGAAAAGGGCGAAGTCTGTTTCTGGACCGGTCGAAATAGAGATCGAAAGGTCGCGACCGAAAGTTCAGTCTAAAAAACAAACTACGCAGGGTCATCGAAAACGACAGCAAAAGGCTTGGAAACTGAGCGAGGTGGAGGTGTTGGATGCCAGTAGACCATCAAAGCTGCGCCGTGGTCGACCGGCTTGTCGAGATAAGTCGAAAGCATCTAAACAACCTTTGAAGGGATGTCGGAAGCCCGACCTCCCATCGAAGGTACAAACGACTGAACAAACTTCACATCGAAGCGTTTCGATTGAAGTCGGAGATCAGTCACTCCAGACCGGACCTATGACTCGAGCAAGGCTTAAGCGCCAAGGCTCATCAAAGGAACGGTCAACAAGTGTCGAGGATGAAAGGAAACCCAGAGCAAACACTCTGGCCCCTACATCCACACCGTCACAAGTGATGGGAGGCAGACGCCGACGGAAACGGGTTAATAACCTGGTCGGCCCGGCCACATCAAAGGACGGCGAGCTATATTTAATGAGTATTTAAAATAACGGGTGCCGTTCTTGAGTAAATCTGCCTGTGGACGTGAAGCCGACGGTGAATAAAAAATTACACAACGAGAAGTCATGCGATTGCCTCTTAGTTTGAGACAATCTGACGCTGGAAACATGGAAATTGGGGCCTCTTATTTTTTTATCGACTGTGCGGATAGGTTCCCAGCATAGGCTGGTGGATTCTGCCCGAAGGGTAGATCCATATTGGGACCATTTTTAATCCCGGTAGTCTGATGAGGGGGGGGGGGTGCCCTAATTACCCATGTTGACAGTGTTGGAACCCCATAGACCGCATAAGAAATAACGGCATATGCAAACATTGCGACTGGAGAACCAGAGCGTGACGGTGTGAGGAGAGTGAGTCATTCTATTTTTTGAGCATTACCTTATTTGGTCATGGCGTGATCCGCTGTGGACCAATAAGGTTCGCCCTCCTCGGTCACGTAGGCCCTTCCTCCAATCAGAGGCGTGCGCCACAGGGATAAAAGGCCGCGTCGCACACCCCGGAGGTCACATTTGCGCCCTTCTCGTGAGAGTCGGACGCAGATTAGCTGGACTAAGCCTAGCTTAATCCAGCCTGTACACTCCGCCTGGGGACTTCCTACCTGAGTGTCTCCCCCGTCTAGTGTCGAGGGACACGACCTGCCTGAGTGCGGGTTCGTGTTCTCTCGAGACTTCAGTATTCGGTCCCTCGAGCCGCCTGAGTGCGGTTCGAGGTACATCGAAGGCACCTTCGAGGCTTCGACCCGCCAGAGTGCGGATCGAAACACCTCGAAGATCCTCTTAGCCGCCTCATCCCGTCTGAGAACGGTTCCAGGCCCGGAGCCTTCACTCCTTCAGCGGAACCCATAGTTCAGGAAGAACCATGGGGTCCTCGTCCGATGAGCAGTCTGGGTACAGCTCTTCGGCGAGCCACAAGTCGCAGAAGAAGAAGAAGAAGAAGAAGAAGAAGAAGAAGAAGAAGAAGAAGAAGAAGAAGAAGAAGAAGAAGAAGAAGAAGAAGAAGAAGAAGAAGAAGAAGAAGAAGAAGAAGAAGAAGAAGAATGAGCCGTCGACACCAGCTCCATCGAAAAGTGCTACCCCTTCAGGTTCTAAGGGCAAGAAGCCCGCAGAATCGAAGGCATCCAAAGGGACCTTGAAAGACTTCAAGATCCCTAAGGTGTCCAAGAAGGAAGGTAGTAAGAAGGAATCCGCAGCCAAGAAGGCTCCAGCCCGCGAGAGAAGCAGTGAGTCCACTGCTCCCCCGGAACCTGGAACCGAGCCGTCGGAGGTCGAGGCCGGTGCCGTGGAGAGCACCGTATCCTCGCCCCCGGACACGGCCAAGGCTGTCGACGAGTGGAGGCGACTGTCAGGGATTACTGCCAAGCGACGTGCTGAGTACGTCGACGACAGAGCCCTGACTAAGCTTCAGGATTACCGCAAGAATGGTCAAGTGGTACTCCCTAGCCTCGTCGGAAAGGATGGAAGCGATGACGAGGAATGGTATTCGGATGATACCCATGCCATTGACTGGTATGTCTCGATGATCGAGAACATCACGAATGCCTCGGACTCGTCGGGGGTGTCGCTGCCTGAGAGACAGCGGATTGGTTTTGCGTGGCGCATCTTCAATCCCGGGCAGCAGTGTACTTTCGAGAACTGCACACGTAAGGGGTTCCCCCCTCGCGTGTACACGACGGATGACAGGTATACTCGACACTTGGTGGAAGAGCATCGGGCCATCCGCCCGCAGTTCGGGTGTGTTAAGGTGGAAAAGACCATTCCATGTTATCAGGACCCCGATGACCCGACCTCTCCTCCTTTCGTGACTTCACGAAGGGGGCTGATGGCGCGTCATCTTAAGTCGTACAAGCAGCCCCATAAGTACAATGCCGAGGGCGCTATCCAACTGGTGGAGACATTGGTTGGAAAGTGTGAGCGGAATGAGAAAACAGGCGCGCCGACTAGACACTGGATGCGGATGGCTCCCGCACCCCCGTCTACGAAGCGTCTGTATATCAGACCAGAGCTCATGCCCGCTTTCTACGGCGCCTACCCCGAGTTCAGGGTAGAGCAACGGAAGAAGCGGGAAGCTAGTCGTTCTAGAGACCCAGTACCTACAGCCTCTACGAGTGGGAACAAGAGGCCCCACTCTACAGACGCTGGAAAGTCTGCCGGTTCGACTGAACCTAAGAAGCCTAAGCCGCCGACTGCCCCCTCGAAGCCCGTGCAGGCATCGAAGGCCGCCCCGGCCCCGGCTCCTAAAAAGTCGAAGACTGCTTCGACCGGCTCGGCCAAACCCAGCACCAGTGGTACTAAAACTGGAGGCAAGACGGTGGAATCCCGGAGTGGTCGTGATCAACAACCCAGGGTGACCACCAACTCGTCTCCTCCTGTCAAGCCCCCTACAGCGGCAGAGGACAGCACCCCAGCTGCCACGCCGCGTGTCCACGTAGGAGGCGCGACACTGACCTCGGGAGCAGGAGCCACCTACTCCAACGTCGTGTCAGGCGCCGACACCCCGACAGCAACCTTGCGTTGGGAGTTGGCACAGCCTGCATACGGTGATGGCGTCGAACGAGGGGTCCCCAAGACGTTCGTGGAACGTTGTAGGGGACTTCTACAGATGACGGGTAGTCCTGCTATCGATAGTTCCGGTGAGGCATTTCGTGAGGAAGCGAGTGCCTACTTGTTCGGCCTGTTCGACAGAACAAACATGGCCATCCGTAACGAGCTCCTTCCGGCTCTGAGGGAAGAGGCGCGTCAGACCGTTCAGATGGAGATGGACTCTCGTCTGACCGATGTCCGCACGCGGCTCAATAACTTCGAGTCGCAAGCCCAATATGATATCACCAAGAGGAATGGTATCATAGAAGGCTGGGAGGAAATCGACCGCGAATTCTTTAGAGTCTTCGGGGTCCAACTCTCAGAATGGATGAAGGACAAGCACCATGGCGTCCGAACCCTGAAACCTGTCCGAACGGAGCCCTCTCACGAAGCGCAGAGGTACCTCGTCGAGGGTGGAGCGGTTCCCGACGTCAGGACGCTGGCGGCTCAGTCTAATCCTCTGAGAGAGTTATCTCCGAGGATAGACAGTCTGAGCTCGGCGATGCCTTCCTCCTCGGCTCCCTTGGTCGACCTCTTGGGAGCCACCGAGCCTGCACCACCACCAGTTCAGAGGATGGTGTCACCGAAAATCCATCCAGATCTTCATGGCATCACCCCTCTGGCCCCCGCGAGTGCAGCCGTCTGCCCGGACCCGTCGGCTTCCGCCAGTGCAGCAGAATCTGCACAGGTGGAACAGTCGATGGACGTAGACGGGGATGTCAATGTCGTTGGTCACTCTCCGACGGCTCCCTCTGACCAGGGAGACCAGGACGACCATGAAGGTCGAGAGAGCGACGACGACGACGGAAGCGACTCTGCAGATTCGGCAGTTCTCCACTTAGATGCTGAGGGAGACTCCCGAGATGCGCCCGACACCTCTAACGAGGCTTGGAGCACGACAATGGACCGTTTGGCTCCATTGCCAGGGTCGCCCACGTTTTCCGGCCAGCTAGCCACCAGTGCCTCACATGAGGATGAGCGCACTGATGGAGAGCAGGCGGAAATCGACGCCGCTACAGGGTCCATCTCGGGGGATCAGTAGTATGATACTACTGCTCCTCCTCCTGTGTTCGGACCGCTGACATCGAGTCTCGATGTCGGCATGGAACCCCCGGGAACTTGTTCCCGGACGACGGTGTACCCTCCACGAGTGGGGGTACCTTTCCTGTCCCCGGACCTCCCTGCGGAGCTGTGTGGATCCGACGCCACCCCGGTCTTAGGGCCCGGTGGTGCCACACATCCTCGGCCTCACGGTCGAAGGACCATCATAGTTGTACTGTGCACTATCGATGGGCTTCCTACGCTGGAAGGAGCTTCTCAACGAGACAGGGAGGAAACGACACGACCCCGGTTACCATACCCGGTCGTGCCTCCCTCGGATCGACCAGGATCAGGTCGTGAAGCAGTGTTTCGACACTGGTCTCCAACGTTGGATGGAGCAGCGCCTTATATTAACTGTGATAATAATTTTTTTTCTACAGTACAGTGGAAACTACATATTTCTCTATATTCCTCTACTGTTTCTGTTGACCTGGTTGACGGATCCAGTAGTTTAAATTATTATCTATTTGTTTAGACTGATCCGGGATCTCTGAATTTTCAGAGACCTCGTTTCAGTCTAGTGGGGGGTGGTGTGGTGGTCCCGCGTCGTCTTCGAGGTACCTTCGTGGTCCTTGTGGGCGACGTCGAGAGCACCTCTATTACCCGACGCCTGGGGGCGCTGGAGTCCAGCGCCACGTCACCACCTGGTCACGTGGTCCTCGACTCCAGTGTATATAAGGCCGTTGTACGGCCTTCCACGGGGTCAGTCCAGCCCCGACTGACCATCGTGAGCGATGGTTGGCGGCTGCCCGGCTACCATATTCTGATACTTCTCTGTGCTGCTGCACAGAGAAGGTACATGTAGAATATCAACTGCAGGCACTAGAAGGCCTAGTGTCGAAAGTGCCATAGAGTTCAAACTCTGCCACCTGTAACTGTGATCGAGAACGGCTGATGCCTATGTGTTAACCTGAATAGTTGTTCTTCGTTGTTTATCGAAAGATTCGATTGAACATCGAGGGGTAGAACACTACAAGTACATTGGTTACTTTGTAGTGTTTTCAACTTGAATTTATTGGTATAATATTGATTATTTATTGGTTTCGTGGTATAAAATAAGTAGTCAATGGATAACTGATGACTCGTGGGGGTTATCGACGATAATAACACTCGGCCTACGGCCTCGTGTTATTATCCGTCGATAACCCCCACTCGTCATCAGTTATCCATTGGTTACTTGTTCAATAAAGGGACCTATTATCCCCTCCTTTGGTGAAAAAATTGTGTGTCTATCAGCATTTGTCTCCATATGAGAACAGCTTATGTGAAATAATTCTGATAAAAATACTGGACGTTACATAACATCCGGTACTTTTATCATCATGTAAGAGCCAGTCTACTGTGCATGCATAACTCAAATTTTGTTCCATTTCGTAATTGAAGTCAATAATAGACATATTGGCCTTGCTATTGCATGTGTTTGCTATGCATAATGGGACATTCTATATTACTAACAGCAACTTTAATTACCTCCATATTTCATCATTTTGGAACCGGATGTTACATCACACAAAACAAGCAATAAAAATGGAACCGGATGTCCTAAGTCGTTTTTTTTTGGTTTTCTGAGCTGAGCGGATGTCCCTTCACAAATTTTTTAGGGTTATATAAAGAAGTTAGGAAATTAATTTTTAAGGGCATTCAAGGGCAAAATCTTACACTTTCTGACAACCTGACCCATAAGCAGTTTGAGGGATAGGCACAGACAGTTCCTTGTAAGATGAGCAAACATAAAAGAAAGAAAACATGGGTGCTAGGGACTGATATGCCAGTCAAATATGAGGGATGTGCACAATTGGGGGATAGGCACAATGAGGGATAGGTAGGCTTTATGATAGGTATTGTGAAGGATAGGTAAGATCAAAATAGTAGGCATGATAAGCAATATACTGTTAACCATTGAGGCTTAAATAAACAGATGAACAATGCCATTTAAACAAGAGGGTCTGAGGGATATTCACCATGAGCGATAGGTAAAATGAATGATAGGCAGATTGAGGATAAGTAAACTATGGGAAAGTGGTC
This sequence comes from Acholoe squamosa, assembly GCA_949317995.1. NCBI lineage: Eukaryota > Metazoa > Annelida > Polychaeta > Phyllodocida > Polynoidae > Acholoe > Acholoe squamosa. Next base: position 70,333,010 of record OX439047.1, read on the forward strand.
ACAGAAAAGGTTAGGTAAGGTGAAGAGTAAACTTTAGTATTTAGGCCTTGTGGGAGATAGCCCTACATGGCTCAAGATGCTTTGAATTTACGAGATGGGCGGTAGACTAAGGGATAGGCAGTATGAGGGAGCAATGCACAGTTAGAGTATTTGTCAGATTGAGAGATAGGTAAACATTTGGATATGTATACCAAGGTACTAACTCTGGATTACATTTAGCTATCTATAAATATGTATAATCATTTCAATATTATTTTTGTACATTGTGAAATATTTCCATCATCAAACCTCATTTTTTAGGTACTTTTGGTCAATCTCTGAGAATCATGATCACAAATTCTGGATTCAGCAGGATTTTTGTTCTAGGTGGTTGCTTCTTCCCCTTTGGTATCACCCTGATAAAGCTCCATAAACCGCCTAATTTTCTATAGAAAGCAATACTGAAGACATAAGGTAGCCTAGTTTCATGGGGGGGAGGGGTAGAGCAGGGTGGCCTGTCACACTCTACCCATAAGCTATACTCTCAGTAACCCCTCCTAATGTATCTAAGCTCCTTGCCTTGAGGCATCCATCCCATATATTGGCCATAAAAATGGGTTTATACTGCTGAGGCAACATTGCCATATGGTTGATGAACGCTGAATCAGCCATTTAGCAACACTGATTCATCAGCCAGGGTGCATCAGCAAACTCAATTTTTATGGCTATTTTGGGGTGGACGTCTGAAGGTATGTGAGGGTCTTTAGGTTAACCTAGCCTCCATGCACCACTGGACTGACAGATAATGTGCTGCGCGTACCTCACCTGTCTGTGGAACCGGGGGAGGCTGGTAGGTCAGGGGCCTTGTTCTCAGGGTTGATGAAGGCAGTCTGCACTTGGTTAAAGACAAAGGCACCTCCACCAAACCCCCCAAGGACAATACCATTAACTAAACCTTTGTGACGAGGATACCACTGCAAGAAAAGCAGCAGGTTATGCATGAATGTAATCACATAGTATATTAATCTATCATGCCGATAGATATATCTGACAGCATGATTTCAGGTTCAACATGTATGTGTTTGAAACAAAAGCTTCAGTGGAGCATCGGGCCTGGGATATTTGGCTGAATTATCTAAGACTTTAAGAAGTAGGTCCCTCTGTGCTGCCCTCTGTGGTATTGGGGAAATGATAATATAAATAAAGATCCACCAATGTATCAGATTAAATTGATGTTAGCCATATAGGTATTACAGTATTTGTCTGTACCTGGTTATTTAGCGTTTAATCCATGTTGTGAGAGAGCACTAGTGGGTTTATGGTTCAATATGTAATGCCAACATAATTTGCCAATTTGTCATTGTTATGATTTATTTGAAATGAATGATTACATAAAGGCTGCTTACTTTCATTGCACAGGAGACAGGAGAGGAGTAGGCTATGCCAACTCCGCTGCCAAACATGAGGCTATAGGTGAACAGACAGGCATAGAAAGTCCACTGTATTGTAAAATAAGTTAATAAAACTCCTAGACTGAAATAATAGAAAGGAAATAGACTGAGTGAGATGCCTGGTGTGTATTGTTGATGGGTAGGAAATGTAGAGAGTATGATTTGATAGTTTATAGCTGTTGTGTCGACTGCCGTTGTTAATTGATGTATGAGCAATGTCTATTTCTTACCAGTGTAAATCTCATACTAGCGACCAGTTTTGGCAACCGGAATTGTGTCTCATTCCATATCAGAAAATCGCGACCACCTTTTAGCGACCACTGTATTCTGTATTTAGCGACCTAAACGTGGATATGGCCAATAATGCAATACGAGTCTGCTTCAAAATTGTAGATCTTTTAGATATCTCATTAAAGGAATTACATGTACTATATATATTTACTTGTTAGGTGATGAATATTGTAATACGACCATGTTCTATTGTTTATAAAAGATGTGCCATGATCAATAAGAGGCTGATCATTTTTTTTTTTATCTTAGGTATGCTGTCTCTGGATTTCTGAATGTTCATAGCGTGTTATGAGCTATGTAGAAGTTGCTGGTTATTTCTATATCACCCTTTATCCTTATCCTCATTTTCATCTATCATCAAATTGTTATTGAAATTTTTAATTCTATATATTGTGAACCGCTAGATGAGAGTAATTATTAAACTAAAAGCCAAAAATAATGTCTTTAACTTGAGGACTGCATCATTTATTACCTTCATATTTCTCTCCAGCTAACAATTGATAACTGTAATTTTTTCCAGAATGTTTTGTTCAGTATGATAAAATATCAATTGAAATTGATATAGGCCTAATAAATTCGGTTTTAACTTGGAGGGACAGTGGCCATTCATTGTAAGTACGAAATTCCAATGCTCTTATCTCTCTATATGAAAACAACTTTACATAATGTGGTAAACAAGAGAGACAAATATGCTACCGTAGATGTGACATTAGGATTGATATCTGTAGGGCTAGTTATACCTGGTTATTCCACACCCTAGTAGTGTGGTCCATCTGGGACCTATCCTCAGTGAGATAAACCCACCAGCAGTCATCAGCCCTCCCTGAGAGGCAAATGTCAGTGCCAGGATCCACGCACTCTGACCATAACTCAGGTCCTCTGGGTGACTCCTGGCACGTATATATGATGTGAGATATGTGGTGAGGTTACCTATGGAAGCAGAGTAATGGTAAGATGAGTTGGGATTCAAAAGTTAATTTTCTAGAAGGACCCCTTTGTTCTAGAGTAATTCGGAGGCTTTTCTTTTCACTAAAAAGCGACCATTTCCCCCCTCCACCTCCTTGAGGTGTCAACGTTATTTTGGTTATTATCCTAGCCCTCTGTTATATTTGAACAAATAAAACAACCCGAACGTCAATACTGGAGCTACTTGTAGGTTTAACATATAGGATACATGGTACGTAGTATAGATTTACCAAATGAATACATTGATCCTAGTGTTAAATAGACAAGGAACCCTCCAAAAACCACAAGGTAGCCCCTGAGACCTCCCCGTACCTCCATGGCTCTGTCACAGGCTAAGTTCCCAGGTCCTGTGATTCAGTTGTAACACTGTGGTTCACCAGTGGCGGATCCAGGATTTTGAAAAGGAGGGGGCGCGACCCAAAAGGAGAGGTCGCATGCCTTGGTTTTGGCAAATTTGGGGATTGAAAATATGTAATTAAACTCTTAAGTACTGGCAAAAAGGGGGGGGGGAGGCTCTAAATCCGCCACTGTTTCACTGATGGAGGCAGAGAGCCAGAAGTGTAGGCCAACCATCATTCTTGACCCCCGAATCCTTAATCGTAATTAAATTATCCAAGTATGCTTCCAAGATGACGATGTCTGTGTAAAAATATCATAATCAATATAATCATAAATACATGTAGCCCTGTGATAGGTTGATTATCAGTGTTGTATATAAGACTGGGCCTTAATTCAGGGCAGAGGACTTTAGAACTATGGGTACACTGTTAAGATGAACCGTATTTATACAGAGAAACTGCACAGGTACCTTTATAGGCAATCTATCACTGTGACAATGAATTCCATGCAATGGTATATCTCTGTCATCGTCACAGAGAGTTGGTCAGCACTCTTTCCATATCAGGGAAAATGACCGCATGAAATCTATTTAATCCATGCAGCAAAGTTGAATGAATCATTATTATTGTACATATCAACAGCCAAGTAACTGCATGTGTACAGCTGACTCTGTATAACTCCACCTGCATATAGGTTCCAGCTGTCACCTTTGAAAACCTCTTTTCAGATAGTATAGGACCAGCTGCTGTTTGGCTGCATTAGAATAATGATAGATTAGGTGTTTATTATACAGTTCCACAAAGTGGCATAATGGGGACTATAGGCTTAGTTGAGTTTACTATTACCAAGAGCTCACCCACATGTCTACAATCCCCACTCATATGTTTAAGACGTATATGTCCCAATGGTAACCACTAGGCTGTATATCATCTCGAGAAGCTGTATATATATATATATATATATATATATATGTGTGTGTGTGTGTCTGTGTGTCTGTGTGTGTCTGTGTGTGTACGTGTGTTTCTGCCAGGAACTGGGCACTCAGACACGGAAAAGTACCCATGAACTGGGGACCTGAAAATTAACTGGGGACTTGACCAAGTCCCCAGTTAATTGAAGCCTGATTTTGACTAGAAATACCTTAGTGATACCTAAAAATTCGTTTCTGGAAAAGACCCCAATTCCTGGCAAAAATACAGATGTTTCTGCACTCACACACTCTACATATGTTGGAACCTACACACACATTAGTTCTGTGCATGTGCAGGTCTTCTCATCAATATTCATGATGTCTGGAATTTAGCCTGTAACTGAGGACTCACACACACGACCACTATGTGCATCCTGACAAACGTCATACACTCTCCAACAGTTGTTGGTTCAGGCTATTGTAGTCTGACAGCCATGAGTTGTGGTTGAGAGTGCAGATTTGGAGGGAGCTCACATGACAACCGGCGGGCAATTGGGGAAGGTTCCCACGATCATTTTCAAGGACTGAGGAGAGGGCTGACACTGGTCCACTCTGATACGGTTCCCGGTAAGTAAGAATGCATTGAATTTGACCTGTAAATTACATCTAAATCAGGGCTGACTTGTCCTTAGACATTTAGTATAGAGCTCACGACTTGAGGTAATAAAATATTGATTCTGTGGTTTGGGTTGTCAGATTGACCTGAAAGTGAAAGTAAAACTGTGCAAAAGTGACGGCCGAGATCGTCGTTCAGTTTATCACTGTACTGTGGCACATTTCCAGAATCAACTCATTACTAAAATAGTAATTTTTAGTCTAAAATACCCAGGTGAGGTGTACACAAGGTGCTTGTATGAGATTTTAAATCTAAAGGTGTTGTTTTGGGTCATCAGATCGACCTGAAAATAGACTAAAAATGTATGCGTTAATGACGGCCGAAACTCGCCATTGGTTTTATCTCTGTACTTAGGCATGTTTCCTAGCTCCAAACCATCTCTAAATGTGTAGTCATTAGCATAGAATGGTGGGGTAGTTAGGCTACAAGTTGGTTTTATAAAATATTGAATCTATAGGTGTCTGTTGGGTCATGAGATTGACCCAAAAGTGAAAGCAAAATTACTGCAAAGTTGTGGCCGTCACCATTGTGAACTTTGCTATTTATTAAGTTGTATTCCTTGATCGGCTTATTTTTACTACAGGTATAGAATACCTAGGTGAGATGTTTACAAGTTCATTGTATGAAATAGATATTGGTTAGAAGGCTCTATAAAATACTATGTATGTGTGTAAAATGAATTTTTCCTTTTCCAGATATGGCAGGGCACAAATCATGTGAGTATCACATCTTTCTTCTGTTATCATGTATATTTTGATAGAAAGACAAAGTAGAAATGTATACAAATGTAACACTATTGGACATGATCCCCCCCCCCACCCAGCCAGACTGGGAGATAGCATCCTTAATGGGTAGAATCTAGAGGGGAGGATAGGCCTAGCACTTTTTGAATTATAGTACTATCAGTTTTATCTATTATCTGAGTCTTAATATTTTTATTGCCCACCAGGGTCCGGAAACTTCACAGCTGGCCAAATCATCTGGGCATGGACACGAGACTTCGAAGTTTACTGGCCAGGATATGTCTCTGAAGTAATGACAGATCAAGTGGATGTAGGATTCTTCTATGAGGATAGCAGGTTTGGACTATGTTATTTGTTCTTTTCAGGCAGCATGCAACTTCATGTCCTGTAATGACCCAGTAACACCCAGTAGCATTCCCACTTGGCAAAAAACATATTTTCAACATTTGTAAACATTTTTATTAGGTTTGGGTAAAAAAAAAACATTTTTAAAAAACATTGAAAACACATTGAAAAAATGTTTTAAACGTGTTTTCAACATTTGGATTTTCAACATTGGAAATCCAAATCCTTCCTTAGGGACCAAATAAAAAATGTTTTTATGCCAAGTGGGTTATGTAAGTAACTGAAGCGTTTTGTAATGATCCTAGAATATCGTGTAATGTACTGTAAGGATAACCTAGTAACATTAGACATTCCCAACTTGTGGGTGTGTGTGTATCCCCAAGGTCCCCAGTTACAATGTTATCTAAACCTTTAGAGATGTGTGTCCATCAGTCCCCACTTGTGGGTGGATGTGTGTAAACCCCAAGCTTCCCAGTTACAATGTTAACTTACTCTTTTGACATGTGTGTCACTTCAGTCCCCACTTGTGGGTATATGCATGTAGACCCCCAGGTCCCCAGTTACAATGCTATCTAACCCTTTAGAGATGTGTGTCGGGTTAGTCCCCACTTGTAAGTGTATGTTGGTCGTCCAGCGTTACAATGCTATCTAACCCTTTAGAGATGTGTGTCCATCAGTCCCCATTTGTGGGTGAATGTGTGTAGACCCCCAGGTCCCCAGTTACAATGTTATCTAACCCTTTAGAGATGTGTGTTGTGTTAGTCCCCACTTGTGGCTGTATCCCCCAGGTCCCCAGTTACAATGTTATCTAACCTTTTAGAGATGTGTGTCATGTTAGTCCCCACTTGTGGGTGGGTGTTGGTCATCCCCCAGGTCCCCAGTTACAATTTACGGATGTGTGTTGTGTTCGTCCCCACTTGTGGGTTTATGTGTGTAGACCCCCAGGTCCCCAGTTACAATGCTATCTAACCCTTTAGAGATGTGTCGGGTTAGTCCCCACTTGTGGGTTTCTGTGTGTAGACCCCCAGGTCCCCAGTTACAATATTATCTAACCTTTTAGAAATGTGTGTCGTATTAGTCCCCACTTGTGGGTGGGTGTTGGTCAACCCCCAGGTCCCCAGTTACAATGTTATCTAACCATTTACGGATGTGTGTTGCGTTAGTCCCCACTTGTGGGTTTATGTGTGTAGACCCCAAGCTTGCCAGGTACAATGTTATCTAACTCTTTTGACATGTGTGTCACTTCAGTCCCCACTTGTGAGTATATGCATGTAGACCCCCAGGTCCCCAGTTACAATGCTATCTAACCCTTTAGAGATGTGTGTCGGGTTAGTCCCCACTTGTAGGTGTATGTTAGTCGTCCCGCGTTACAATGCTATCTAACCCTTTAGAGATGTGTGTTGTATTAGTCCCCATTTGTGGGTGTATGATTGTTGTCCCTCAGGTCCCCAGTTACAATGTTATCTTAACCTTTAGAGATGTGTTTCACTTCAGTCCCTACTTGTGGATATATGTGTATAGACCCCCAGGTCCCCAGTTAGAATGTTTAACGACCATATAGTGCTGTAATGTCCTCTAGCGGCCCTGTAATGTCCTGAAGCCACCCTGTAATCTCCTTCCATGTCATTGATGTCCTGAAACACGACTAAAATGTCCTGTATTGTAACATCACTGTACTTTTGATACTTATACTTACTGTACTTACATCACAGGGAATCTATAATGGATGAAGGAATGATTACACGATTTGTGGATCATGATGAACTTTTTCAAACTGGATTAGGTATGCTTTTTCTTACTACACTAATCTCACTGACTCTCATTAGACAATTTGCAATAAATATAAAATCTATATCTAAAACTAAACAAATGCTTTGTACTTGTTGGAAAATGTGATATGTACTGCCTATTCATTGGGAAAATGTTACTTCTTACAAATACATTGAACAAGAAACGGCAGACAAGAAAATTTGTTCAGCTTTTCACGAAATGCTATGAGAGATGCTCGTTACAGTTAGCCCATATGAAGGTAGAGTCTACACAGAACTTTATTTTGTTCTATTTTGTTGCTCTTAATAATATCCTGGTGATGCTGATGGTGATGACAAAGCTGTGTAGAAGCAAAGCATTGAAGCAAAGGTGAAAATTTAATTTCTTTAGAGGATCATTCATTGGTGTTGTGAGTAGGAATCTAAGCGTTATCACACACCTTCAATTGGGGACTTGTCAGTAAAATACACACTTCCCCTAAGGTTCATTGTATTAATTCATATTTGTGGTGATTGATTCAAGTTCATATCAACATATATAAATAAAGTGTATTAATGGGGACCTTTGAAAATATGACCCACATCCACAAGTGGAGACCAAGCGTAAAGGCTTAGTTAGATCATATCGTATTTGGGGACCTAAAAGGGACAACACACACCCACAATCCACTGCATGAACCTTCAGGTTTGAGCAGCTTAAAGTTGTTTAAAGTTGCTTAAATCTGCACATAGTTTTGCACCTTTTATCAACTGATGGTGATGACCAATCCACACAGGAGCAGACAGTAGCTGACGGTGACGACCAATCCACACCACAGCAGGAAGTAGCTGATGGTGATGACCAATCCACACAGGGGCAGAAAGTAGCTGACGGTGATGACCAATCCACACCGCAGCAGCAAGTAGCTGATGGTGATGACCAACCTACACAGGAGCAAGAAGTAGCTGACGGTGATGACCAATCCACACAGGAGCAGAAAGTAGCTGACGGTGACGACCAATCCACACCGCAGCAGGAAGTAGCTGATGGTGATGACCAACCTACACAGGAGCATGAAGTATCTGACGGTGATGACCAATCCACACAAGAGCAGAAAGTAGCTGATAGTGACGACCAACCCACACAAGAGCAAGAAGTAGCTGACGGTGATGACCAATCCACACAGGAGCAGAAAGTAGCTGATGGTGATGACCAATCCACACCGGAGCAGGAAGTAGCTGATGGTGATAACCAACCCACACAGCAGCAAGAAGTAGCTGACGGTGATGACCAATCCAGACAGGAGCAGGAAGTAGCTGACGGTGCCGACCAATCTACACAGGAACAGGAAGTAGCTGATGGTGACCTCCAACCCACACAGGAGCAAATCATTGAAGAGGTCCAAAAGGTAAAGTTTGATTTTCAAGCATTTCTTTAAGGTTAATTGGTGTTTTCAGTTCGAAGCTAATACATGTTTCATACACTTGAAAGGTAGTATACTAAGTTAATAGATGATGGATATCGGGGCCCACGGGCTGTATATGCTGTATATACCCGAGCCGTACAGCGGCGAGGGTATATACAGCATATACAGCCCGTGGGCCCCGATATCCATCAGATAATAGGTTTATACCATGATTTCCTCCATTTTGTATTAATTTCTTACCTGATATCCACAGAATATAGCCATGAGAAGACATTTTGTAAAAGCAAGCGATACGGCCCGTGGCCGCTCTGCGCAAAGCCATTGTTTTTGTTCCTTGCCAGGAGAGGTACCGCTGTGTGTACACTCACTTTTCATATGGAATCCAACCATGACATGTTATAATATCAAAGTCCCAAGAAGTATTCGATGCATAGACGAGGAATGCGTGCTAATTTTCTCCATTTTCTTCGATATAAATAAGAATCCATTGATTTTCCAAACCGGTCCGAAATTTTCGACGTCTTCCTCGTACGACGAGCAGTTGACCTATATCTACATCCGGGCCACTGACACACTTTCGCCGAACAAGGAGGCGGGTGGGAATGGCCGGACTGCGACTCGCGTACGTTGGGAAAATCAATGGATTCTTATTTATATCGAAGAAAATGGAGAAAATTAGCACGCATTCCTCGTCTATGGATCGAAAACTTCTTGGGATTTCAATATTATAACATGCCATGGTTGGATTCCATACGAAAAGTGAGTGTGAAAATGCGGTACCTCTCCGGTCAAGGTCTTATTTATTTTCGCATTGGATTTCATCACAGTTCAGTGTGGCGCTATGGCTAAGGCCTTCGCCTACCACCACTGCGGCCGGGGTTCAATTCTCCTACGTCTCCAGCGTCTCCCAAAATATTCTAAGTCCAACTTGACCCCGAAAAAGTATATACCAAAAATCCTAAAAATGCACATGTGTGGTATATGCAGAATAATGCACGGCTAAACTGCATATTAACCCACCGGAAGTGCCAGAATAGTGGTATAAAGTGGTATAGATGGACATATTTATATCTCTATACATTGAAATTGTACTGTAGGGCAGATGGTCTAGCCCCTGACTACATGAGCCAGCTTGCTGATTTTCTTAGTAATAACAATGTGCTAGTTCCATATAATTAGATACCTGAGAAGTATCAAACACACACAAAGTTTGGATTTCAAGAACATCTCTCTTTGTTTATTTACTTTGTAGGCCGATGATAATGGTGACCAAGTTGATGTAGAAGTGACTGAGGAAGTAACCAATGCCATTGCTCTATTAGAGCTAGATATTGCAGCAGAGGACCAAAAGGTACAGTTGGCTTTGCAAACAGTCTTTGCAGGATTAAATGGTGTTGCATGTGGGGATCAAAGAAAGAGTGCTAGGTGGGGACCAGGGGACTCCCTTCCCTAAAGATTTATCTTTCATTTATATATTGATTTCTGCATCCAAATAATTTTATGATTGTAGTAAGTGAGAACCTTAGAGAGATGTCAGAATAATGTAGGTGATAATTTGATGTAGTAAGTAGGGACCTCAGCAGTTTAACATACACACACTTTAATGGGGACTAATGGTCATGCACATATCTTGATGGTTATGACAAAACTTTTTTATAGGTCACTGACAATTATCTACAACACAAGAGGCACCGTTTGGAGGATTTGACTTTTTGTGGCTTATGGAAGGTACAGTACATTTTTGCAAAATCATTTTTACAATTAAAAAGGTTTAGACTGTGATGTGAGTACTATTTGTAATGGCTCAGGTAATTTTGTGGGTACCCCTGATGAATAAGCATAAAGTTGTTGATATTGATATTAGATTTTTCAGGTTAAAAAATTATTTTGCCAAAATGCCTCTCATTGGGTAATAGTTCGATAGTGCACCTGCTCTACTGATTTGAATTTTATCCCATGATTCAGCCTAAAACATACAAAGGACCTAGCTATGAAACAGATAACTCAGATGACGACAATGAAATAGATAACTCAGATGATGACAATGGAATAGATAACTCAGATGATGACAAAGACTATATCCCCCCAAAAACATCTGACGAATCCTGTGTGTCAGACTCAGACAATGAGTCTGAAATTCTAGGGACCTGGCCTTCTTCAAGGGAATTAGTGACACAAGATGAAATGGAAGTTGAAAATGTAGATGACAAAGTCCCGGTATCAAAAGTTCAGACAGAGACAGTATCAGACGCTGAGTCAGAAGTATTTGTGAGAAAGAGAGCACTCACTGACATAGCGATGTATGATGAAATGGAAGTTGAAAATCCAGATGACAAAGTCCCAGGATCAAAAGTTCAGACAGAGGCAGTATCAGACACTGAGTCAGAAGTAGTTGCCGAAAAGAGAGCACTCACTATTCAACAAACCCAGACCAAAGATAATAAACGGCGATGGGATAAACGGCATGCATGTGCATACTGCAGTATTCAGTATACAAAGATAGCTCGACACCTGGAGCAAAAGCACAGTGACGAAAAAGAAGTGGACGACGCATTGAGACTCCCTAAGGGATCAAAGGAACGTCAACAAGCATGGGCTAGAATTCGTAACAGGGGGGACTACGAACATAACTTCAAAGTTTTGAAGAACAATGACGGTGTGATAATACCAAAATACAGAGTTAGTATACATGAGGAGGGACCTAAAAGGAACACTAACAAAAAGTCCACAGACTATGTGCCCTGTCCTCAGTGCAAGGGTTTATATAATGGTAGAGAGCTGTGACAGCACAAAAAACGTTGTTCTGAGAAACAGGAAAATGATGACTCTGGATCTTCCTTGCGCCAGGGGAGAACTCTTCTCCCACTGCCTGAAGGCATATCACAGGAGTTCTTCAAGACAGTTCTCTCTAGAATGAGCCTTGATAAGGTAGGGCAAAGGGTGAAAAATGACCACCTAATCCTTGCACTTGGCATGCGAAAGTTTAATGCAAAAAAAAGGCAAATTCAGACTCCAACTTACATAAGGTGCGTCATGAGAGAACTTGGCAAACTTGTCATGAAAGCTGAGGAGATATCCCATGGAGAAGTTGACACAGTTGAAAAGTGCATACATCCAAGCAACTTCAAAGTTACTACTGAGGCAACACGTGAGGTATCCAAATATTCTGACAAGGAGCAGGACTTTGGAATACCGTCGTTAGCATTGAAGATCGGGTATTCTCTGATAGCTTGCTGCAGAATCCAAAAGAGCGAAGCTGTCCATGAGAGAAATGAGGAAAAGAAAAAACTAGCAAAAGACTTCAAAACTTTGTACCAGTCAGACTGGGCAGTTATGGTGTCCGGAGCTGCATTGCGCACACTCAAAGTGAATCAGTATAACATGCCAAAACTACTACCATTATGTTCAGACGTAGAGGTGGTGTACAATCACTTGAAATCCCATAGCACAGAACTACGTGCTGCTGTTAAGGTTGACCCCAACCGGTATCCCGATCTTGCAAAGCACACTCTATGCGAGATTAACCTTTTCAATCGCAAAAGAGGAGGTGAGGTGGAAAGGACCCAGATATCATCATACAAAAAAGCGATGGAAAACAACAAAGAGCCTGACATTGAGATCATGAAGACATTGTCAGATTTTGAGAAGACTCTAGCTTCATCCCTGCAGAGAGTAGAAGTCATGGGGAAAAATGAAAATATGGTACCAATCCTCCTGACATCGAACATGCGTGAGAACATTGACTGTCTTCTAGAAATTCAGGATCAAAACAATATCGAAACTAACGACTTCATATTTGCAAGGTGGACCCCATCAGAAAGCCCCTACAGGGGCTCAGACTGCCTCCGTGATGTGATCAAAAGTTGTGACTTGCCACTCAAACAGGGAAATTGTTTTACATGGACCAATCTCAGAAAGCATGTTGCAACAATGAAACAAGTCATAGAAGTAGCTGATACACAGCAAGACCAATTAGCAAGGTTCCTGGGTCACGATATCCGGGTACACAGAGACTTTTACCGACTACCGCTTGACATAATACAAAAGGCAAAAGTAGCGAAGATTCTCCTCAAGGTCAATGGGGTGACATCTATTGAAGATGTGTCTGTTACTGAGGATGGTGAGGGACAAAAAGTATTACTAAATCAGAAACAGTTCAAGGTTATTAGATGTTTTTTAAGTATTCTAAGTTACTTATTTGTAGAATAGTTGTTAGAATACTAACAATTCTATTCAAAGTTGAAAATGTCCTCTTAGACATGGGGCATAATTCTATTGATGGATATGGGGTATTCAGTAAATTCCTGTGTATAAGCCACTAATGTCCCTGCCACATGTAACAGTAGCTAAAGGAGGAATGTGGCTTATTTGCGGGTGTGATTTATATGCAAGAATTTAACTACTACTGTCAGGGTCTGTTCAACGTTTACACGTTTGAATATAGATTTAAGCTACTCAACTCAAATACAAATGAAATGTTTCTTATTGATTCTACTACCAAGACATTGCAATACATTGGAATACTTAATATGATCTTTGTTACGATTATAGAAGAAAACAGTAATTCAACCAGAAAAGTCAATTATTAAAAGTAACTAATTCAGCCAGAAAAAGTCAATCATCAAAGGTAACAGTAATTCAACCAGAAAAGTCAATTTAATTTCTGTAGTAATTGCCTGCATGTGAAGTCTCCATGTTACATCTTTTCAGAGGAGATCCAAATAGAGGACATCACCACGGAAACAGGAAGGCATTATTTTCTGACATCAGATGTATCTCACTTCACATAGTAGCACAACCAAACATTGAACCTTTTCTATTTCTTTAATCTGAAATTTATAACCAAACAATACAAACTAAGGACCTTGACATATATTTGCAATTACTTGTTGTCATTCCAATGTGGTTGACTGATTTATTTTCAGTGGAAACTGCAGCAAAGATAGAAGATGCCAGTGCTGAGCATGCAGATGCCAGTGATAATGAAGACTCTGTAGGAGAAGACGATGCAAATGTGACTCCCCCTGGTAGGTTTCTTCTTCCTTATATCATATATTACAGGAATCATGCATTACAGTAAAGTTGAAAACACATCTCTCAAGCTTTTACAATACAGGTACCTATCTTGAATATAGAAATTGTATCAGACTCATCAAGGGTGATGGGATCAATTATGTCAACTATTAGGCTTCCATTACACTTGTAATGGTTCGGTCTTTCTAACCAGAGGGGTTCAGGTCTTGTAATTCGAAAGGAAAGACAAAGACAGTATTCCGAGTGTATGCCAACGGTTTTATTATGCTTTACACCTTCCGGTTACCCTTGTGAGTACATGATCAGGATAACATGATATCTACATGTATTATGCACGGAGTCCTACATGGCCTCTGACGTGGCAGGTGAGTTCAGAGCCTTTTATAGGGATGCTCCCGGTTCATCGCCAGGTGTCCCACGGACCCGGATAGGTGCTGCCACCTACCCGGAACCTCAGGAACACCAGGCGACAGGTCTTACCCGCCACACCAGACGGCACCAGTTAGTATTAAACCTCTACACACTTATGATAGATATTTTTCTTGTCAGCCGAATGTCTTGATTATACTTAAGACCAATGGTTAATTCCAGTTACGAAATCGAAGAAGAAAAAGAGGAAGTCTGATGGGAAAGACAATCAAGAGGCAGGATCATCAGGTTGGTGATTACCTAAATGTCTTCTAACATGTAAGAAAGGTAAAAACGTTTAGTTTTATTAAATCCAAAGCCGTGATAAATCCTGTGTCCTGTATAGTGACTCTGAATTGTTAATAGGAACCTTTCTCCGTACAATCATATTCACTCAAAATCATGACCTAAGCTCTAAATAATATTATGTTTTATATAAATTATTTTTTCAAATCACTGTTCTTATTTTTCATAACCTCAAGGAGAACCCAGACGAAAGAAATCAAAATCATGGACACAAGAAGAGAGGACTGCAGCATGGGACTCCCTTGGAGTGTTTGTGCAATTGAAGAAGTATCCAAAAAAGAAAGACATTGAAGAGGCAATGATGAAGAACAAGACTCTTCAAAACAGACATTGGAGAAACATAAAAGACTTCATCTCTCACAGAATCAGGAAGGCAAAGCAATCATAGATGTTTACTTACTTGCTGGGACACATCCTTTATTCGTGCATGTCAAGTATTTGTATTACTCCATGTCTTTTTTTATATATGACTGTCAAGATTTTGCTCCTGATATGCTAGCAGCTATGCTTGGTTTTGCATAATGGGACACAAGTTAGTGTTCAATTCATTGATGATATTGTCTTAGAGATGCATTTCAAGTATTTGTGTCATTCTTCTTTTTTTGAATTGATGATCAACCATTTTAAACTCATGAAGTGTCTGCTGGGACACAGACTTTGTTCTTGCTTAATAGTATACTGGTTGATTTTCAACAAGTTTTATGGTTTCTTAAGTACTGTTTGAACATTATCATAACAACAGTTGGATGGATTTCAAGTATATATGTATAACTGCATATATTTTTTTATGAATGACTGTCAAGATTATGCTCATGATATGCGAGCAGTTATGCCCATTTTTGCTTGATTGGACACAAGTTAGTGTTCAACAAATAACTGATTTTGTCTTAGAGACTTAACTTACGTTAGTTAACTAAAGAGTGATGTGTTTTAGAATTTGTGTTACCTTATTTAAGATTCAAGCTCATGATATTCTGGCAGGTATACCGGCATCAGTGGATGTAGTCTGATGTTGAGAGCTAGATCTAAACTTTAAGGTGAAAATAAAGTTCTCTGCGTTGGTAAAAAATTCTGTTCATTCAATCATTGTTTTGTATGTTGATTAAATAACAAAGATGGATGGAGCACATTGTAGGGGAACTTTGCTTTAAACATCTGTAGACAAATACATAACATTGTAACTGAGGACCTGGGGATCTACAAACCTACACCTACAAGTGGGGAATGATGGACACATATCTCTAAATGGTTAGATAACAGCGTAACTGGGGACCTGGGGGTTACACCAACAAGTGGGGACTAACACCACACACATCTCTAAAGGGTTAAATAACATTGTAACTGGGGACCTGGGGGATACACCCACAAGTGGGGACTAACACAGGGTACATTGTGACTGGTGACCTGGGGGATGACCAACACACACCCACAAGTGGGGACTAACACAACACACATCTCTAAAGGGTTAGATAACAGTGTAACTGGGGACCTGGGGGATACACCCATAAGTGGGGACTAACGCAACACATGTCTCTAAAGGGTACATTGTGACTGGGATGACGAACACACACCAACAAATGGAGACTGGGTGACACACATCTCTAAAGGTTCAGTAAATATTGTAACTGGGGACCTTGTATATCACACATGAACCCACAATAGGGGACTTTGTTACACACTTCTCTAAAGCATCTTATACTTAATTAGTTGATACTGGTTGATCTGTATGCTTAACTAGTTTTAAATATGGCCCACTATATATTTCATATATCGTGATTCAACAGACCCCATTTCATTGTGATTTGCCATTTTACTATGTTACTACAAGTTCCCATTTCATTGCAAAATCAACACACTAGATCCACGTGGTTTCCACCATGTGGCATTGTTTACAAAACAGTCCCCATTTAGAGGCATAAATCCTGGGTCCCCATTTCTCACCATAAACACGTATGTGTGTGTGTGTGTGTGTGTGTGTGTGTGTGTGTGTGTGTGTGTGTGTGGTGCAGCAGCAGTGGGACAGGCTGCATGTTGCAGGTAGAGGTAGTGGAGAGGGGGAGATGCTCTGACTTAGTGTGTGTGTATGTGTGTGTGTGTCTGTGTGTGTGTGTGTGTGTGTGTGTGTGGTGCAGCAGTAGTAGTGGAGAGGGGGAGATGCTCTGACTTAGTGTGTGTGTATGTGTGTGTGTGTGTGGTGCAGCAGTAGTAGTGGAGAGGGGGAGATGCTGTGACTTGTGCTTACTGTGTGTGTGTGTGTGTGTGTGTGTGTGTGTGTGTGGTACAGAAGCAGTGGGACAGGCTGCATGTTGCAGGTAGAGGTAGTGGAGAGGGGGAGATGCTCTGACTTAGTGTGTGTGTATGTGTGTGTGTGTGTGTGTGGTGCAGCAGTAGTAGTGGAGAGGGGGAGATGCTGTATGTGTGTGTGTGTGTGTGTGTGTGTGTCTGTGTGTGTGTGTGTCTGTGTGTGTGTGTGTGTGTGGTGCAGCAGTAGTAGTGGAGAGGGGGAGATGCTCTGACTTAGTGTGTGTGTATGTGTGTGTGTGTGTGTGGTGCAGCAGTAGTAGTGGAGAGGGGGAGATGCTGTGACTTGTGCTTACTGTGTGTGTGTGTGTGTGTGTGTGTGTGTGTGTGTGTGTGTGTGTGGTACAGCAGCAGTGGGACAGGCTGCATACTGCAGGTAGAGGTAGTGGAGAGGGGGAGATGCTGTGACTTGTGCTTACTCTGTGTGTGTGTGTGTGTGTGTGTGTGTGTGTGTGTGTGGTACAGCAGCAGTGGGACAGGCTGCATACTGCAGGTAGAGGTAGTGGAGAGGGGGAGATGCTGTGACTTAGTGTGTGTGTATGTGTGTGTGTGTGTGTGTGTGTGTGTGTGTGGTACAGCAGCAGTGGGACAGGCTGCATACTGCAGGTAGAGGTAGTGGGGAGGGGGAGATGCTGTGACTTGTGATTACTGTGTGTCCCCTCAGCACTAGGGGAACATCACAGCTCATGTACATGAACCACAGGATCTAGCATCACACATGGATGTGTGATAACACATTCAGGTGCACCCCTGTACAGACTCAGTTACTACAGCGACTCGCTGTGGCCGTCTATTGGACACTGATACATGCACAGACTCAGTTACTACAGCGACTCGCTGTGGCCGTCTATTGGACACTGATACATGCACAGACTCAGTTACTACAGTGACTCACTGTGGCCGTCTATTGGACACTGATACATGCACAGACTCAGTTACTACAGTGACTCACTGTGGACGTCTATTGGACACTGATACATGCACAGACTCAGTTACTACAGCGACTCTCTGTGGCCGTCTATTGGACACTGATACATGCACAGACTCAGTTACTACAGCGACACGCTGTGGCCGTCTATTGGACACTGATACATGCACAGACTCAGTTACTACAGAGACTCGCTGTGGCTGTCTATTGGACACTGATACATGCACAGACTCAGTTACTACAAAGACTCGCTGTGGCCGTCTATTGGACACTGATACATGCACAGACTCAGTTACTACAGAGACTCGCTGTGGCTGTCTATTGGACACTGATACATGCACAGACTCAGTTACTACAGAGACTCGCTGTGGCCGTCTATTGGACACTGATACACGCATGGTGCAAGTGGGTAGGAGGTTTTGAGGCACAGGGAGAACTTCCCTCACATCTGCATCACTGGGGAACCCTCCATAGGACTCAAACAGTACAGGGTCTGCATTTGACATCAATGTATACACCTTTATACAGTAGGTGTGTACCCCGCAATGATAGTTTTCCGGCAATTTGGGACCAAGCTTTCACTGTGATTGTCATGGAGATTCCTCCCAGTATGTTGCTTCACTTCTTGCTTTCTGGAGCTTCATTGTAGAAATTACTGCACTTCACTGCATGACAGATATGGCGATACGCTGTACAGTTTTACAGGGATGCTGTGCAGATTCAACACTCTTTTCGTAGAGTGTGGGTAGGGATGTCATTTGACATGCCATTTTTGTTGATTCCGATTATCACGATTTTTTGTCTCAATATTCTGATTATTTGCCGATTTTCTGATATCATAGAGTACATGTACCTCCTTCCAGTAGATGCCATTTCCAAGGCTTAACAGCAAGGAATCGGTACATCCGATATATGTGTAGTTTCATCCATAAGAATATTTCCCTTGCCTACTATAAGCCCATCATTGTTTATTCTCTCACCCCCCTTTCTGCACCCCCTCCCCTTTGCAAGCACACATTTTATTTAACACTCAATTGATAGATAATGAGTCCAGAAACTTTTTTGACAAAATTCACAATTTACAAGTTTTGACCTGACATAATTGTTTAAATCGAATTATCTCACGATTTTGGCTTGGACAGTGCTTTTTTGCTCATAACCCCCGTGCATTATCCAGCCATAACGCACTCTGAGACCTTTTCTTCGTCTTCAATTAGGTGCTGGTTTCAATCCGGACATGTTATTAAATTGGAGGAATATACAAAGTCAACTTCTCCATACGTTTCCAGTTAAAACCGTTTAGGGTTCAACGGGGAATCGTTCCCCGGCCGCTGTAGCAGGAGGCGAGCTCGCCGTCCACTATACCAAGCCGACCGGTGGTAGAACCCAATACACATGGAAGATATCGAAAAGTTGTCCGACATACCTGAAGTTTACAGAGCTCATTAGCATAGATTTCAATGGAGCCTGGTGGAGTTATTAACAGAGAACCTTCCTTAGATATCCTATATGAACATGCCATGCCTAATTTCTCCATTTTGTTCGAAATAAATAAGAATCCATTGATTTTCCACAGCGATACTAGTCGGGACCCGCCCCGTCCGGCCATTCCTTGCTCGACGCGTGGCTGACCTAGTTCTTACATCCGGGCACCTCCCTGCTTCGTCAACAAGACGAAATGGCCGTGTACCGGGCCGTGTGCGTTGGATCGTTATGGAAAATCAATGGATTCTTATTTATTTCGAAGAAAATTGAGACAAAATATATGCGAACACCAACTAGAGATTGTATATTTGGCGGTGCTAGAAATACAGGACTTGACATGCTTGGATTATACATGAAAAGACGTTGGAAAGACGAGGGTATGACAGGTGGAGTAAAAACAATGGCTACGGTGGATTGGCAAATCGAGCGGATCGCATGCACTTACAAAATGTCTTCTCCTGGATTAATTCTTGGGTTATAAGGTAAGAAATTAATACAAAATGGAGGAATCTATGAGATAAATGCCTTAATGCATGTTATGGGAATGCACTCGTGTATTTACGGATTAATAATCCACGACCCCTACGGGGTCGTGGATTATTAACCCGTAAATCCACTCGTGCGTTCCCATAACATACATTAAACGCATAATAACCTATTGTGCATCGCATTACTGACATCACAAGCTTTTGATATCAAATATGTCTCGGGAAACATCATTGGACTTTATCAAATCCCTTTGTTTCAATATAAGATTATTATATATCGATAACAGCAATGTCGATACAATATTCACTATTTCAAAGGTAACGATACTTCGATATCATTGATATCAATGACATCCCTAAGTGTGGGACACATGGATTTATCATAGATCAAACAGGAGAGGCTGGCTCTGACCCAGTATTGCTGGCTATCTAGTTAGCACACACACAAGCGCTATACAAAAACTGTCAAAATAAAAGCAGAATCCTTGTCTCAAAGTTGCCAGCGATTCTTCATTATTTTCACAGAGATTCCTTGTACTACCATACTGCCACCTAAGGCTTTTGTGTAAAAACTACACTGGTTCACTGCAATACAATAACGGCGGTTCACTGCTTGGTTTTACGAGGATCCCTGGTAGATTCAACAGTTATTTCTTACAGTGTAGAGCTGGGGAGGAGGAGGAGGAGGAAGCTGCAGGTTCTAAGTTAGCCACACAAAGACAAAGGTTGGAGTAACAAGTGGCCCTAACTAGGCCTGGATATCAGTCAGTGGATGGCAATGAGTAGCAGTGGATGGAAGAGGACCTCAATGGGTAGTTGTGGATGAATCCTGAGTACAATCACTGAATCCTGCCTGTCATAAGGTATTAAATCTATTATTTAGATGTAAAACCGGGTGTAAAACAAGAAGAATCTTTGAATAGGAATTATCTCTGTACTTATAAGAAACAGGCACATATTCTAGACTATCGAAATATAAGATTTTTTTGACATAATATCTATGTTGTGTTGGGAGCAGTGCTTGATATAAGACCCTATCATGAGCTTGTACATATGACCCAATACAGTATTGTTACTAGTTTGTGAAGAGAGTAATTTCCAGTAGTACAGGTGCACCTTATATGTGAGTAATCATGGTACTACTATAGAGAGTAGGAGATGTCAGTAGTAGTAAATTGACACTCAGCCTCAGGCAGTTTACTCCAGTAAGGTTGCACCTTATATGTGGGTTTTTATGGTATTACTATAGAGAGTAGGAGATGTCAGTAGTAGTAAATTGCCTCATGCAGTTTACTACAGTACAGAGTGCACCTTATATGTGGGTTTTATGGTATTACTATAACTACAGTCAGGGTGCACCTTATATGTGGGTTATTACAGTATTACTATAGAGAGTAGGAGATGTCAGTAGTAGTACATTGACACACAGCCTCAGGCAGTTTACTACAGTCAGGGTGCACCTTATATGTGGGTTATTATGGTATTACTATAGAGAGTAGGAGATGTCAGTAGTAGTAAATTGACACACAGCCTCAGGCAGTTTACTCCAGTACAGGGTGCACCTTATATGTGGGTTATTATGGTATTACTATAACTACAGTACAGGGTGCACCTTATATGTGGGTTATTATGGTATTACTATAACTACAGTCAGGGTGCACCTTATATGTAGGTTATTATGGTATTACTATAACTACAGTACAGGGTGCACCTTATATGTGGGTTATTATGGTATTACTATAGAGAGTAGGAGATGTCAGTAGTAGTAAATTGACACTCAGCCTCAGGCAGTTTACTACAGTCAGGGTGCACCTTATATATGGGTTATTATGGTATTACTATAGAGAGTAGGAGATGTCAGTAGTAGTAAATTGACACACAGCCTCAGGTAGTTTACTCCAGTACAGGGTGCACCTTATATGTGGGTTATTATGGTATTACTATAGAGAGTAGGAGATTTAATCAGCTAATAGTGATCACTGTATGATCTGTTCCTAGTAAGCGGATCGTTTACTAGAAACTGATCGGTTAAGGAGTAAGAAATAGATTTGCTGGCCCGCAAATTCCACAAAGTCGCTCCCTCCCCCACCCCTAATTAAAATCACCAAGTCCCTCCCTCCCCCAACCCTAATTAAAATCACCAAGTCCTTCCCTCCCCCACCCCTAATTAAAATGGTCCTTTTCAATAGAAGAGTATTATCAGTTATACATGGTATGACAGGTGGACAGGGAGGTGTGATGATGATAGCAGAAGGCTGATATACTCAAACAATCTGATCTCATTTATGTTATCTAAAACAAGATGACTGGTCTTTTGTATTATTGATTGTTTTGCCAATGACTGTTGTTTTTTTTTACTTTCTTGAATTAGGGTAGAGATAATCTTAGGCTGCATATACCAGGGAAGCTTATTTCAATACAGTTCAACAGCCAACTCCCTGTAATGTTAGTGTCAAACTGAGTTTTGGTATTCATAAGGAGCAATGTTAGTGTTAGGGACAATTATCAACCTGTGGGTGCGGTGATCTCGGAATCTCTCGTGAGGTTAGGACAGGTCCCTCACTTCCAAACAGTCTGACCTGGCGGGAACAAGTATTGTTCTGAGACCAGGTCCGGAATTGCTGATGTCAGCGTACAGGTGCTGCTCTATGGAATCAATCCAGTCCCGAGTCAGCGCTATTGGCCACTAGCTGGTCTGGAGCTGGTTCCAGCGTCACACATTGATAAGAACTGGTAAGTTGGGACCAGCATGTCCCTGGAAGTAGGTGTTAACCAGGGACCACTCTGCCCATAGCTTTAGAAACCTCAGTCACCAGGGCTAAAGCTGCAGACTATACCCTAGAATATCCAGTTTACCTTTGTAAAGAGAAATCATAGGTCATTAATTCACGCCAAAACGTAGCAAGAATCCAGCTGATTTCCCTTGCTATATGAGAAGCCTATGAATGAAAATTTATAAATCAGTTTTCATAGATGTCTCTCTGTAAACCTCTATGAGGCATTCTGGGCCCACATGAAGGTAATTCTTGAGAAAACTATGAGCCCACAGCCGAAACTGCGGCCCATTGGCTCTCTAGTGTCTACCTCAGATAATATAGTCTCCTTGAGATAAGACCTTTCTTTACGGTACATAACAGGATATAATATAACAAGGGGGTTGGCACCACAGGCCTAGATCTACGTCCCCAATCCTTTAAGGACAGCTGTATCCTTTGCTTTTATCATAAATAGGATAGTTCCGTGTACTCATACTGTAATGGAGTCGGCTCCGGTGGAATACACGGGGAGGAGACGGGCGAGTCCGGCGGAGGGGCCAGACGTTAAGTGGGGGCGGCCGACGCCGGGTGGCGCCACGGTCGGCGGGTTAGACCATATTTGGTAGTGTGACGTCACCGGAACAGCAGGGGGGTATATAAGGGGGAGCTCGGGAGGAGTCGGGGGTCGGACCGACTAAGAGGGAAGCTGGGAAGACGCACGGCGAGGCAGCGGAGGCCAGTAGTAGCAGAGACGCCGGGATCCGACTGAGAGTGGGTTCGCCGCCGGAAGCGCTAGAGAGGGTTAGCTGCCGCCGCCCGAGCCGTCACTATAAGGGATCGTTGTACCTAAGCCCACAGGGCGGGCCGGGATGTGGCCCATGAATAAAAGTAATTAAGTCGTTAACTCATAATCCGGTGTTCATCCTTATTTATTACATTGGTGACAGCGGTGTCGCGTATCCGGTGGTTGCTGGTTCGAACCCTGGGGCTGCACGCTATATTTAAGGATGGCATCGAAACGGACGCCGGGGTCGGCGGGGACCCGGTTGGAGGAGTATTTGGGGGCAGGTAAACGGGGCAGCCTCCTCGATGTGTCCGAGGAAGGGGTGGTGATACGCCGCCCGGGGCTGGGCGATAATAAGGGAAGTTCGACCGGAAGTGAGGAGCCGGGACCACCGCCGGAAAGGCGGGAGGGGAGTAGGAGTCGGTTTCAGGAGGTCTATGAGGCGTGGAAGAGGGGGCCCACAGATAGCCCAGCTAGACGGACCTGGCGCTCCGGGGAGGCGGTTGACCAGGGGGATGGGGCCCCCGCCGACAGTGAAGGGCCCGGGCAGAGGAGGGGAGAGCGACCGGAGACTGGTCGGGGTTTGTCAGGGGCGAGTCGGTCACAAAGTGCAGCACTGGGGGGACGTCTGCTGGCAGCCGTCCCACAGGGGCCCTCAGGGAGCGTAGAGGAGGGGTTGGTGTCCAGGCGGGTGTAGAAACCGGCGGTTATGCCGGGGAAATTCGATGGGACTACTAACCTGGATGAATTTCTGGCGCACTTTGATTTGTGCGTGCATGCCAACAAGTGGACGGACGAGGAGGCGGGGGTGTTTTTAGGCATTAGCCTCTCTGGGGTTGCCCGTCGCTTGTTGTCATCGGTGAACCCCTCGGAGGAGGGGGGTTACACTCGGTTACGGGCCGCCCTGGTTAACAGATTTCAGCCTCCCAACCAGGTGGAGAGCTATAAGGCTCTATGGAGGACACGCTACAGACAGAAGGGCGAGACACTGCATAATCTGGCGGATGACGTGGCGCGCCTGACCAGGCTGGCCTATCCGTCGGCCGATGCGGCGACCCAAGATACGATGGCGAAGAATCGGTTCCTAGAGAGCCTGAGGGATCCCCAGTTAAAGGCGTGGATTTTCCAGACTAGACCGCAGAAGCTGTCGGAGGCACTGGAGACGGCGGTGGAGGGCCAGGCCTTTCTCGACGACAATCAGACATCGGATAGTCGGGTCCGGTCGGTGGAGGATCCTCCGGGGGGGCCTACCGGCGGGCCGGGGCCGGCTATGGAGGAGTGGTTGAAAACCAAGCTAGATGGCTTCATGTCGTCTCTGGAGGCTCGGTTCCAGGAAAACGCCACCCGGCCCCAACCCCCACCACGGCAGAGGGGATGCTTTGAGTGCGGGGACGAGGGACATTTTAAGCGCAATTGCCCCCAGGTCAGGGCGAGGGTAGCTAAGGAGAGGGCGGCGGCCGGAGACAAGTCCGCGGAGGTGAATCAGGTGTCGGGAAACTGGGGAGGGTCTCTTCTGGTGGCCGAGAAGAGGCCTCTGTAGATAGGCCGAAAGAATGGATCGGGCGCCGGGAGCGCACGGGTAATGGCTTGGAGCTGACAGGCGAGTTGTGGGGCAAGGGTATACAGCTCCTGGTGGACACCGGGGCCACGGTGAATTTGCTGTCGGCCAAGTGGTGGCACGGGGCAGGATCGCCGGGGGCACTGCAGCCGCATAAGGGTAGATTGACGACGGCGGACGGGACGCCTATTGAGGTGGAAGGGAAAGTGACGACGTTGCTGGAAGGAGGAGGAACAGAGCGGCCCGTTAGTTTCCTAGTGGCGGATATCGGGGCGGAGGGTATCCTAGGGGCTGAGTTCGTCCGACAAGAGAAAGCGGTCGTGGATCTGGCCGGCGAAAGACTGCTGTGGGCGGACATTGGCGACACCAGATGTCGGGTCGTCAGTGGCGGTACGGCGGTAGTGCCGGGCCGGCGGGAGGTCATAGTGGAGGGAAGGGTCGAAGGTCAGTGGTCCCCGGGTAGGACAGGCCTGGTGGAGGGGCTTGACGGGGTAGAAATGAATCGTGGATTCCGGGTGGGGCGCACCCTGGTGAGCCCCGACGAATCTAGGGTGCCGATACTGATCTTCAACCCCGGACAGGAGCCGGTGACCCTGTACGAGGGGATGGGGTTAGCCACGCTCGATGGGGTAGAGATGCCGTCGACGGTGGACCGGGGGGAGGCGGTGCGGATGATCGCCACGGACGGGGGACCCCCAGAGGATGGAGACGCCTGGTGCACGGAGTTGTTGGCCGGCTCTCCAATAGAGGAGAAGGAGCCATGGGTAGCCATGCTGCGCCGCCGCCGGGCTTCCTTCCAATTGTCCGCCGGCGAGTTGGGGCACACCACCCTGGTCTCCCACCGGATCGACACCGGGGGGCGGCGCCGGTCAAGTTGCCGCCACGGAGGCTGGCACCTCACCGCCGGGAGATAGTGGACGCCGAGGTGGATACCATGTTAGCCCAGGGGGTGATAGAAAGGAGCCATGGGCCATGGGCTTCCCCCGTCGTGCTGGTATGCAAAAAGGATGGGCGGATGCGGTTCTGTGTGGATTACCGTAGAGTCAATGATTTGACCAGGAAGGACGCATACCCGTTGCCGAGGATCGATGATTCCCTGGATTCCATGGCGGGGGCCAAATGGTTCTCCACTTTGGATCTGGCATCGGGATACTGGCAGGTGGAAATGGATCCTCGGGATAAGGAGAAGACAGCCTTTTCCACACACAGAGGTCTCTATCAGTTTCGGGTGATGCCATTCGGGCTCTGTAATGCGCCAAGCACATTTGAGCGCCTCATGGAGGTGGTCATGGAGGGGATGCAGTGGTCGGAATGTTTAGTATATCTAGACGACATCATCGTGTTCTCCCCCGACCTCCCCACTCATCTCCGGCGGCTGGAGGCCGTGTTGGAACGCCTGGAAGGCGCCGGCCTGAAGATCAAGCCCTCCAAGTGTCAGCTGGTCCGTCCCAGCGTATCGTTTTTGGGACACATAGTGGATGAGCGGGGCGTGAGCACCGACCCGGAGAAAGTAGCGGCGGTCGCCGAGTGGCCGGTTCCCACCTCTATTTCGGAAGTCAGGAGTTTCCTGGGGCTTTGCGGGTATTACCGGGGTTTCGTGGCCGACTTTGCGTCGGTGGCCAAGCCGCTGTCCCTCCTCACCGAAAAGAACAAAACTTTCCGGTGGGATCGTAGCTGTGCGGAGGCTTTCCACGCCCTGAAGGCCAGGCTGGTGGCGGCGCCGGTGCTGGCGTACCCGTCCGGCGAGGGGCACCTGGCACTGGACACCGACGCCAGTGATCTAGGCCTAGGAGCGGTGATATCCCAGGAGCAAGGGGGGGTGGAGAGAGTACTGGCCTACGCCAGCCGTACCCTGACTAGGCCGGAGAAGAATTATTGTGTCACTAGACGGGAGATGCTGGCCGTGGTGTTCGGGCTTTAGAAGTTTCGGCACTATCTGGTGGGGAGGCACATAAAGATTCGAACCGACCATGCGGCGCTCCGCTGGCTGTTGGGCTTCAAAGAGCCGGAGGGGCAGGTGGCCCGTTGGCTCCAGCTAATAGGAACCTACGACTACCACATTGAACACCGGCCGGGCCGGCTACACGGCAACGCCGATGGGCTGTCTCGGCGCCCTTGCCGCCAGTGTGGGTGGGGTAGGTCGGAGGAGGCCCGGGGGGAATGTTGCCGAGTAGTAACGAGAGCCCAGGGACCGGTGGAGGATGATGCGGAAGGAGGCTGGATGTGTCAGCAACAGAAGGATCCTCTCCTCTCGCGGGTGAGTGCCTGGTTGAGGGGGGAGGAGGTCCCCGGAGTGAACGATTTAGCGAAGGAGGCATACGAGGTGAGGGCCTTGGTGGCACAGTTGGGGCGGTTGGAGACGAGGGCCGGCTGCCTGGGACGCATCTGGTGGGAGCCGGGGGGGAGGTCCACCTTCCAGATACTGGTGCCAGCCTCTAGGAGGGAGGAGGTGATGCGGGAGTCTCATGGCTCACCTTTGTCCTGCCATTTCGGGCGAGATAAGTCCATCCGGCGCCTCCAGCAGTCGTACTACTGGCCGGACTACCGCCGGGACATGACGTTATGGTGTGCCACCTGCCCTGACTGCCTCCGCCGGAAGAAGCCCACCCACCCTTCGAAAGCCATGATGAGACACCAACCCGTGGGAGGTACATTGGAGAGGGTGGCTATGGACCTGCTGGGCCCCCTCCCGAAAACCCCGAGAGATAACAGGCACATCCTGGTGATAATGGACTATTTTACCCGATGGGCGGAGGCCGTGGCTTTGCTGGACCAGGAGGCGGCTACTGTGGCCAGGCCGAATTCGTGTGCCGCCTGGGCCCCCCGGCGGTCATCCACACCGACCAGGGCAGGAATTTTCAATCCGCCCTATTTCGGGAGGTACAGGTCCTGCTGGGGACGGTCCAGACTAGAACATGCCCATACAACCCCAAGTCGGACGGCTTGGTGGAGAGGTTCAACAGGACCTTGGAGGCCATGTTGGCGATGACGGTGGACAGTAACCACAAGGATTGGGACCTGCAGCTCCCCTTTGTGATGGCAGCCTACCGGTCCTCGGTGCAGGCCTCCACCAACCAGACGCCTAATTGTCTGATGTTGGGGAGGGAGACTCAGGTGCCCTTGGCCTTATTGTACCCGGACCGCGCCCCGGGCCGGCCGGTGGATCCGCAGGATTTTGTGGCGGAGTTGCAGTTCAGGATGGCTCGGGCCCATCAGTATGCACGGGAACAGGCCGGGGCGAGCGTACGGCGCCAGGAGCGCTCATACTCCGGCCGGGTCAGGGGGGAGACTTTGGAGGTAGGCGATCAGGTCTATTATTTGGTACCCAGGAGGGAGATAGGGAAATCGTCTAAGCTCCTGCTCCCATACACCGGACCGTGGACCGTGAGTAGGGCATTGGGGGGGCCAGTGTTTGAGATCCAGGACGGCCGGATGAAGAAAGTGGTACATAGGGACCTACTGAAGAAGGTTCAGCGCCGGGAACCTGCGCGGGAAGTCGTTCGGGTGCTGCGTTCCTACTCAGACTCGCCGGGGGCAAGCGGAGATCCGGGTACTTACCGGTTTCCCGCCCTGCGGGGGGTGACGTCACAGATGGCGGAGGTAGACGGGGCACGAGCAGGTCGAGGACGGCGGTTGTGGGCCTCGTACATTCCCTGGGTCCTAAAAAGAGAAAAAGGAGAATTAGTAAGGGTACCAGAAGTCAACAACGGAGGGGTAGGAGTGGAGCCCGGAGGGGAGAAAAGCATACCTACCGCGGTGCCCGGTGGGGGAAGAGGACAGAGCAGTAGAGGGCAGAGTAGGGCGCGAGAGGTCGGAAAAGGGCACGGGGCCCCCGGAGGCGGCCGAGAGGATTGGTACCAAGTTGGAAAAGGGCACGGGGCCCCCAGAGGCGGACGAGGTAGGGGGCCGGTACGCTAGGACCCCTGCTCCCGTCCCGGTAGAATTGGTGGATCCAAGGTGGGAGGAGATCGTGTACATCGAGGAGAGTGACGAGGAGTGGATTCGTTTCAGGCCGAGGCGTCGGGGGGTGGAAGTGGTACGGTGGATTCCGCCGGAACGAGATTGGTATAAGAGAAAGGAGGGAGAGAGCCTCCATGCGATGTCTATGAGGGTGAGAGACATAGTGAAGAAGCGGCGCCATGAGGAGGAGGACCGCCGTAGGCACATCTGGGACCGCCGGGAGCCCTACCGGGAGGACGTCTGGCGCCGTGACCTATTTCCGTGGGCGGATGTAGGTCACCGCTCAGAACGAGGCTCGCGTCCATTTTCATTTTCATACCGGCCAATGGTGCACGATCGGCGGAGCGAAGGAAACACAGACATTGCAACAGAAATGGGACCTAAGAAGGGCGAGAGAGGACGGAGTGGGGTGGCAAGGACCCCCAAGAAAAAGTCGCCAGCTAAGAAGCGGCATACATGCCCGGAACCGGGGTGCATGGTCACGACGGGGCGGCTGGACACCCTGAAGAGGTATCTGAGCCTGCACGCCGGGACAGGACCAGGATGGGACTGCCCGGCGGAGGGCTGTGAGTTGCAGGTGAGGGGGAAGAAGAGAAGGAGGACGATGGCTCCATGTCCCCCCGCCCGGCGGTAGTGAGTAGGGTGGTAGTGCCGGCCCCCGGGAAGTCGGGCCAGCGTAGCAGGGGAGAAAAGAGGGGCCCGTCCACGTCGCGGGAAAGCAGCTGGGAGAAGGACTCGGTCTGCGCCATCGGGGAGGGCAGTGACGCCGACGACCTCCCTCTGACGGCGAGAGTCGCCGCATCCCCGAAGGGATCGGGCTCCGGAGGGTCCACGGCCGCAGCGCCAAAGAGACCTAAGATGGGTGACGCCGCGGGAGTTCCAGTCTCGTCGGCGGGGGGAGGAGGACCGATAGACGAGGCGGTCCTGAGCGAGATGTTGGGAGGCGGGGTGACGGACGTGCTGGAGGTGCCAGCCGAGGACAAAAGCGGGTGAAAGACGGTGGCCGTGTCTGGGGGCACCACGGAACAGCAGCACCGGGAGTGGTTGGCGGCCATGTACCACCTGCCGGTGGACCACCCGATCCTAGCCATGGTCTCACCTCCCTTCCCGACGGTGGCTCCGGGCGCGCGGCCCCCCCAGGAGATGACCCCGCCAGGGGCCCGGCCACGGCTGCAGGGGCGATTTACCTCGCCGGTACACCGGTCCGATTCCCAGCAGGTCACCCCGCAGCTGGAGACCAGCCCGGTCGGCCCAGCAAGAGAGCCGGACGCGGACCTCGTCGGCGGGGAGGACCGCAGGAGGGTGGTCACCGCAGAAGCCCCGGTGCTCCTCCCGCCGGAAGGAACGACACCGGTGGAGCCCGCACGCCCGAGGACCCCCAGAGCGAGAGGTGACCTCGCTAAGGAAGTCCAGGCCAAGCGGGAAAGCTACCAGGGGAGGATGGCCGGCGGGGGCGACGACGGGGCGGCAGAGAAAAGAAAAGCCCGGCCCCTGGTGGCCCTAGAACAGTCCCTCAGGGAGGAGGAGGAGGGGCAGACGTCCGCCGGGACGTCCGTCGGCAGAAGAGAGGACAGAGGCCGAGGCGCCACGGGAGGAGCAAAAGAGAAAGAAAGGGGATGAGAAACGAGTAGCGGAGGACGAGAAGAAAAAGAGGGAGGAAGAGAGGAAGGCGGCGGAAGCCGACAGAAAGAGGAAGGAAAAGGAGAAGGCGGAAGAGGAGAAGCGGGTGGCCGAGGCCAGTAGGAGAAAGAAGGAGGAGGAGAGGAAGAGAGTGGGAGAGGAAGAGAAGCGAAAAAGGGAAGCAGAGGAAAGCAAAAAGAGAGCGGGAGAGGAAGAGAAGCGAAAAAGGGAAGCAGAGGAAAGCAAAAAGAGACAGGAACAGGAGAGCAGGAGGGCAGCGGAGGAGAAGGAGGAGAAAAGGAGGAGGGACGAACAGAGGCTGGCAGAGGAAAGAGCGAGTAAGAAGAGGAAGGAGGAGAAGAGAGTAGCAGAAGAGAGAGAGGAGAAGAAACGACGGGAGGAGAAAAGAGAAGCAGAGGAGAGAGAGGAGAAGAGACGGCGAGAGGAAAGAGAGGAAAAGAAACGCCGGGAAGAGAAGAGGGTGGAAAGAGAGAAGGAGGAGAGGAAGCGCCGGGAAAAAGACCAGGAGAAGAGGCGGAAGGAGGAGGACGAAGACAGGCGTTGGGCGGAGAGAGAGAGACAGAGGGAAAGAGAGGGGAAAGAATACTGGCCCTCCAGTAGTGATGAGTCCCAGCTCGACGCCGGGTCGCGCCACACCGGAGGAAGGGGGCCAGCGCCGAGACCGCCGGGAGGGCTGGCTGCAGCGGCGGGGGTCCTACCAATGGGCCCGGATATAGGAGGACAGCTCCCCAGGCCATTCCCGGGGTGGGGAGATGGGTTCCCCAGGGGCCCAGTGACCATTCCGTGGATAGAGGAGGGTGGAACGGCGGCCGAGAGGTGGAGGACGGGCAATCGTCCCAACGAGGAGTGGGGACCCATGGTGCCAGTGTCAGGGCGCCACCACCGGTGGGAGGATGTGCTCGGCGGGGATCTGGTTCAGGTGAACCAACTGTACCAGACGGTCTACCGCAGGAGGGTGAGTACCACAATGAATACGCTTGTGATAGACCAAGAACAGGTTGAGAGGGATAGTGGCCAGCCAAAGCAGCAGCTATCAGTAGACGAACGGATCAAATGTATGTTGGCAGAGTAGAGCAGGTGGCAGTATCCGAGTAACAGGGAACGTGGGAGACATTAGGGTGGCGGGCTGGAGGAGGTGGTAGCGGTCGAAGAACGGGGAACGCCGGGAACGCCTCAGGAAGTGGGAGAGGAGGGGAGAGGATGGTCTAGGGTCCTAGTTTGACGGTGTATCTTGTGTTGCAGGAGAGCCGGAGCCGGGACAGCCCGCCGGAAGGGACGGTTGGTGGGGAGACGGCCGCCGACGGGCAGGCCATCAGGGGACCCCCAGGGCTGGAGGCGAGCCAGGACGGTCGGCGTTAGGCAACCCTGCTAGCGAGGACACGGCTACATCCGTCC
This sequence comes from Acholoe squamosa, assembly GCA_949317995.1. Taxonomy (NCBI): domain Eukaryota; kingdom Metazoa; phylum Annelida; class Polychaeta; order Phyllodocida; family Polynoidae; genus Acholoe; species Acholoe squamosa. The sequence continues at coordinate 70,364,929 of OX439047.1, forward strand.
GCTGCCCACAGATACCTGCAGTATTCCTGTTCCGGGACAGCACCCAGAGTGGCAGGGAGACTATGATTGTATATAGGTTGTTAATATCCAAACGCTAATTGTTGTGGGGACATACATGTTCGTGTGATCCGAGGGACTGAGAGGGTATACATGCTGATAATATCAAGATGTTAAGTGCTATGACAGCGTACCCGTTCGTTAATCCGAGGAGGGCGAGGTTGTGGAAACGCCGTCGTAAGAGGAATGTCCAGACGCTGGGCGGGACGGCTTAGAGTTAAGCGTTATAGACGCTGTCTGATGTTAATAGAAGTTACGCTGTTGATCTAACGGATCAGGGAGATGTTATCTGATGTTAATAGAAGTTACGATGCTGATACAGACCTAACGGATCAGGGGGATATTATCCGGCATTATATAACGTGGCTGTTATGATGTTTACTGTAAGAAGTTTATCAAGTTCGGAACCCAGGGATACACCCACCCTACATGGACCGACCGGTGGTTGTGATTAAGGTGGGAGGAGTGTAATGGAGTCGGCTCCGGTGGAATACACGGGGAGGAGACGGGCGAGTCCGGCGGAGGGGCCAGACGTTAAGTGGGGGCGGCCGACGCCGGGTGGCGCCACGGTAGTGTGACGTCACCGGAACAGCAGGGGGGTATATAAGGGGGAGCTCAGGAGGAGTCGGGGGTCGGACCGACTAAGAGGGAAGCTGGGAAGACGCACGGCGAGGCAGCGGAGGCCAGTAGTAGCAGAGACGCCGGGATCCGACTGAGAGTGGGTTCGCCGCCGGAAGCGCTAGAGAGGGTTAGCTGCCGCCGCCCAAGCCGTCACTATAAGGGATCGTTGTACCTAAGCCCACAGGGCGGGCCGGGATGTGGCCCATGAATAAAAGTAATTAAGTCGTTAACTCGTAATCCGGTGTTCATCCTTATTTATTACAATACTAAATGGGTACCCCAGCTATGTTATAAACACCTAATACAGGTAGTTTCATTAGATAGCCTGATAAGTTTGAAATCAAACGGCATAAGTCCCGTTAAGATCCATTGGGAACTTGTTACAGGATGACAGTTTTCATGAGTGAAGATTTGCCCTAAAATAGGATAGTTCCGTGTATCCATACTACTAAGTCCACATGCATAAAACTTGCACAGAACCTTCACTGTAACAGGAGGGCATTTCTCAGAAAGATGCCCTCCAATATGATGATATTAGGGTAAAGTGACCATGAGTCGTCCACTTGGACTTCTGTGCGACCTCTAACCGTTTCTAGGATATGTTCTGTAATAGACAAATGTGTGTGGGGCACTGGAAAATGGTTATAAAAATCTTCCTGAATTGTTTCTAATGCCAACAAATGAGGTCAGAAATCTTATAGTCATGTCTATCAGATCCTTTAAGCCATCATTGTACAATTGATGTGTATTCTTCTTCATCAGTACCATGAGTCAGCCACCAGTACCTTGAGTCGGCCACATGATATAGTGAATCAATTACTCTGTAGCAGATTGATTATTGTGTACTTGATGCAAGGAAAGGGCAAATTTCCACTTTACTGATTATTGACAGGGTGTTTATACAATCCATTTACAATATTTAGTTAATATTAACACTGTCTCTTAACTACTAGGACATTATTACAAGTTTATCCTCATTTAGTAGTTGCAATCCAATGAGTGACTTGTAAACCTATCTCTTTTTGCATGGATATAACACCAAACATGCTCCTATTGATAGCCTGTGAAAGGGGATGGACCCAATAAAGCCAATGATTGTAAGATATCAGGTGCTGCATCTTCATATGTTCTGCCAATTTAAATCACTTAAAATCCTCTAAGGTGGTCATTGATAAATTCAATTTGGCACTATAAATATGCAAAGTGGCCGACTCAAGGTACATGGACGACTCAAGGTCACTCTACCCTATATGACAAGTAGGGTGGAACTTGATGGTGAATGTCTTTAGGTCACCATGACTAGGTCAGGAATGCATTATACAGTGAGTGCTGGATCCTATACTATGTGACACTTATAAACACACAACATACAGACACACGTACACTCTGTCTTATCATCATAGATCCTTACATGTATAGATGTGTGTGGTTAGCGTTATCTATCTCACTCTGTGTCCATATAACTTGCTGGATACAGTATAAACTCTGCCTACTATGGTGATGGCCACCTGCTGTAATGTGGTAGAAGTATGGGGGGCGTGGGGACGAACAGACACACAGCCTAACCCCAAGGTCCACTATACAGCTTGTTACAAGCTCAGTCCTGGGGGTGGTTAGACCCTGTGCCCCACCTGTGTATACCTGAACCAAGATCTGACACACACCCAGACTACCAGACTGCAGACTGTCACACCTGGCCCTGTTAGTATGGGGCATACCTCTGCTGTCATTTCTAGGGGTCTGCGACCAATGATGGACATCTACATGGCATAGAGAGCTGGGCAGCCTGTGTGTGCGTCTTTAACCCTTTAAGGGCCACTGATGCATCGATGCATCATGCTCATTGGTCATCATGATGCACCAATGAAGTGCTGGTAAGACTGCTCACCAGCACTTCATTGGAGCATCATGCCGACCTACCCAGCTAACTGGGCCCTAGATATGTTCATTCAGAGGCCCAGCAATTGATGTCCACTGAAACCAAGTCCCATGGGTTTGAGGGCAGTTTGTGGCCAAATGATGCCTGTGTGCATTAATTAAAGTAGACCCCTGTCTTGTTTTGACCTTTATGAAGCTGTCCTACTTACTGTGACAATTTATAATTGCCAATATATCCTCCCTGTGTGTTGGAATTGATCACACATGTCTCAAATGTCAACAAAACATCTCATCCAACAATTTGGGCTTGAACTTCCTGTCCCTAGATGGTCCCTAGGTGGCAGGCCTTTACAGTTCATATTTTACTCACCAGAGGGACCTTGTGTCCCTCCCACCTGTACCACCACAAAGACAACAGTCAGACCGACCAGGAACCAGCACTTGCCACCTTGCCCAACATGTCTGACTGAGTTCTAGATATCAGGTTACAAAAAGACAAAGGCATGGATATGATTTCACATTTCAAAACAATACACAACAAGTAGGTAGGTCCTAGAGTTAAGATATCAAAGACCAACCCCACATAATACTAGAGACCAAGTTTTCATTGGGGGCTTGGGAAACTACTCTGAAACTTCCACCACCACAACACCAGTGCCACCGCTTACCATCGCTCCTTAAGCGATGGTTCCATCTACATGCCGACCCTCCAGAAGTCTATGGATCAACCCAGCAGGGTAGTCATGATGCTCCAATGAAGTGCTGGCGAGCAGTCTCACCAACACTTCATTGGTGCATCATGACGACCAATGGGCATGATACACTCCTGCATCAGCAGCCTTTAAAGGGTTAATAGAAAGCTTGGAGTTACATGCAGCAACACTTGACTCGGTGCAGCTCTAAGAGTCAGAGTGGTCAGGCACACAGAGGATGGGACTGAAATAAAGGCCCAACTTCTGCTACTTGACACAGAGGGACTGAAGGCATAGGTCCACATACACAACAGACTCACTCTGGCTTTCAAAGTCACTTGGTGAGTGGCACTATACAGAGATCCTAAAAAAATCACCCACTTTGCTACCTTAAAGAGGTAGGAGATACATGCAACAGACGTGCACACACTTTCAGGTACAGTGTGAAGGAATAAGTGATAGCGTACTGTGATACCACACACACACACACACACACACACACACACACACACACACACACACACACACACACACACACACGCACATGACAACCCATCCATACACATTCAGATACGCACAGTCTCACACACAGATACAGGAAGTGTAGGACTAGACCCAGTCTCAGTCAGTGTGGGCCCCGCACAGCCCAAGAGTAGAGGCAGTCAGTGGCAGGAGCACTACCTGGCACTACTCATAGTTCCTACTGTCACTCTGTACGTGGGACTACTACACTGTAGGTCTATTGGGTTGGCCTGAGGGAAAGGTCCATAATAGGATTGCTAACAGGTTATAGTACGACTACTGGTACTACTGTTTGTGAATAGACGGTACAGTATTGTATATTGGATTGCCGAGCTCAGCTTTAACTTGGCTCCACTGACTCCAAGGTGTTAAACCGTCCAGGCACCACAGTCCTTTCACTACACTACACGTGCGTGTACACTGGAGAAGAGGAGTGTTTACTGCTGGCTGCAGGTGTCAATACTGGAGCACCACATGCAGAACTAGAAGTACAAGGGGAATGCCTGCAGTGTGATAATTCATTATTCAGTTTGCGTATGAAATAATTGCCCGCACATACCAATAGGAGCACCAGAATCAGGACTAGAGCTATCTACCTGCCCGTAACAATTGGAGGACCTGGCCACTAATACTTTCTGTGTCCTGTCCATATATCATTATTATCATCCTGTGGATGTGACATGTTCTAGGCACTATGCTGACGGCCCCATTCTACTAGAACTAGGACCATTACAGGAGGTTTGGACGTACAAGGTAAGCAGATTAATATGATGTTGAAAACTTCCACCCATCCTGTATAGGGTAGAGGCACCCTGAGTCGGACAGACACCTAAAGTCGGACACCTTTTGCATTGAATTACATAAAAGATATGAAAAATTCAGCTATCATTTGAATGAGACATGAAAACTCAGGTATCATACTCCCTAACAAATGAAGAATAACATGTAAAACCCCTGTCATACATGGTTTTACAACTGTACAAACCCAGGGTGTTTTTGTTATATTCTGGGGATGAAGAATGCTGAGTGAATGGAGATCCTGGTTTGATTTGTCAATATGTCACGTCTTAACCTCCAATTTTATAGGATTTCTATACATTTCAAAGGCAATATACACATTTTTGTTAATAATTTGACTTGACAAACCTGAATACATCCCTCATGTTACAGTATGGGAGTTATTCTTCTATGACCTTCAGATTACACCTACAGGCGGACACCAATTACACCCCACCTGGGACACAATTATATCATGATTTTAATACTTATATAATGGACATTTTATTACAAACAGAATCCGTCATGATATACCTGTACTCCTAGATCTGAATATTTAATCTGTGTTTGGATTACCTACTATCTAACACCTAAACTTAATCACTACTCAGTCTGCCCATAGAAGTCATGCTCATCTGGGCCTGTAGACTGATCTGTTATAAGTATGCAAAATTAAACATCTAAGAGTATGCTGGAGAAGAGTATTGTATTAGCTTGGATTCCTCAGTGTTATATGCTATGTGCCTTTATTGAATATTTCAGATACAATGACCCATTATGTCTGTATCAATTAGATAACATAGTATCTGACTCTAGGGTCACCTCTGGCATGAGCTGTCTGACTTGAAGTGCAATTTGATGTTTTGGAGACTAAATATGTACAGCTAATTTATGCATATGTATTGGAGAGTTTCATCAAAACATCTTCAAGGATGTATCAACTGGTGAAATGGAAAGTAGAATTCACCACTTTTAAAGGTACAAGATTTGAGCACCAAATATGGCCACCTCCTGTGTGGTCAGGAGCATCTGAAATAGGTGCCTCTAGGACCATTACAAGAGGTTTGGACATACAAGGTAAGCAGATGTCATGATGATGTGAACACTTGCACCCATCCTGTATACTATACAGGCACTCCAGGACTTCATAGTGCTGAAGTGTGTCATGATGCACCGATGAAGTACTGGCAAGAATGCTCGCCACCACTTCATCGGAGCATCATGCCAACCCTACAGGAGTGTATTAGCCCCGAATGGTGGGATTGAGGCATGGTGAGTTACTCACCAGGGCTGCATTCATGTATCATGACAACAATCAGGCATGATGTATTAATGCATCAGCAGTCCTTAAAGGGTTAAGAGTCAGTTATGTGTAGCATAAAGAGGACATGATGTTTATGTCAGCAGGTATCAATGTACTGTTATTACTTTCACTTGTGCTGTAAGCCGTCTACACACACACACACACACACACACACATATATATATATATATATATATATATATATATATATATATATGTGTGTGTGTATGTGTGTGTGTGTGTGTGTGTGTGTGTGTGTGTGTGTGTGTGTGTGTATGTATGTAGATATGTGTCCCACCTCAGCACATGCCAGGGATGGACCTGGACACTCCCAGTGCATTGAAATAACATTCGGTGAGTTTAGAACTAGCTTATTTCTATGTCTAAGCCATGTTTAATGTAACATTAAGATAATTGCCTGGAATGATACCCTATGATATTACACCCAGCTCAATGAGACATCATGTCACAGGGGCGTAGGAAGCAACTTATTATTGGGGGGGCAGGGGTCTCGGTTGGGGGGCCTGCTATATTTTTATATAGGCTTTCATAGGGAACCTCCTCATTATTGGGGGGCCCAGGCCCCCTGCCCCCCCCTTTTCCTACGCCCCTGCTGTCATGTTTAAAGGGGCACTGGATGGAAGAAGGTGTCATTTACAAACGTTCGCTGTCTCATTTCCTCATTCAGACCACATATCAGATCACCTCCACCACCTTGTCAGGAGGTTATCAGTAACTGATACATAGGGATGGGAGATCTTATCATGGTGGTGTTTGTATGGGATATTTCCCGGGGGGTATTATTTTACACTTATATTGGCCTGAGTTCTAACAATACAGACTCCATAGACAAAGGCTTGTATATATACATTGCCTCACAAAGTGCCATAAAACCCAGCATATAGGCCGCACCTGCAGGTAAACACCCTGAGTTTGGGAGAATGTTATAAACCTCAGCTGAGGCCTGAAATGATTGCCATTCCTTCCTATAGTCTACATAATATACAAATCCCCTTGTATAAGGCACACCGTGAGTTCAGGAACCTCCTATAAGCTGCACCAAGGGTCTGGAATGGTCAATAATACATGACATATACACATGGTTTATGGTATATATGTCATATGTGATGCCTGCTTGACCCCCCCCCCTTCCCCCCATATCCTGCCTCTGATATCACTGTGTATATGCTGATGTTGTTATTCTATCACACACAGACAATTCTGATAGAGAGTCACCCTAAAAACATGCACCCTCACCAGGGAGTGTTTATGATGTACATGGTTAATACACACCGAGTTGGTCCTTGTATTTAATATTCACAAAAGGTAAAGGATTGTGGTTCTATTACTAAAACACTAATACCAAACACAAGACTTTGTAACAAAAAAGCAGGAATACATCTAGTTTTAACTATAAAGCTATTAATGTATTGATATTCGATGACGAGGTGAGGTTTGCTTGAAATAATCTCCCGACCGGGGAGCGGGAGGGCGAATATTTCAAGCTAACCTGCACCCTCGAATATCAATGCATTAATGCGTTTATCTGACACTAGTCAGCAGTGACCACTTTAGGTCCTCAAGTTGACGATACCTAAAACTACAACTTTAGGTAGTCAAAATGATGACTTTAGGTCGTCATCCTGATGACCTGAGTCATCAATATGACGACTCTGTACTGTCACTATTGTCATCCTGATGACCTGAGGCATGACCTAAAGTCGTCATTTTGACTACCTCAAGTTGTAGTTTTAGGTATTGTCAACTTGAGGACCTAAAGTGGTCACCACTGACTAGTTTCGGATCTTCCATGTTTTCAGTGTATATACCACACCTCCCATTCTAAAATCAAAACATGAAACCCAATAATAATTTGAACTCTGGCAAACAGAGAATTCTATATGAAATGTTACTAGCTCATACATTTCTGTTTTCATCAACATCTTGAGTTCCTCATCATCTTCCATGCTCCTTCACACTTGGCGGATGAGCATTCTATTTTTGCCCACATAAAACCTAAGGACTAGAACTCCATGATATAGTCTCTACTACTACAGCATCATACAATGTCCCCTGCAAGTAAACTGATCTACCACACAGGTACAGACGTACACTTAGGGACCTACGTCTCTGTGATAGGAAGACTTAACACATTACACAGGTACAGATGTACACTTAGGGACCTACATATCTGTGATAGGAAGACTTTACACTTTAAGGACCACTAATATAGGACTAGATCATGCCCATTGGTTGTCATAAAGCACCACCAGGAACCCCTGCGGGACCTCTTCGGGACAGTATCAACCCCGTAGGGTCAGTATAAGGCATGAATGTAGTCCTAGTGAGTAAGTCACCAGGGCTATCAGTCTCACATGCACTTTATTATAGTGCACCATAACAACCAATGGGCATGACGCACTCCTGTATCAGTAGCACTTTATAGTGCACCATAACAACCAATGGGCATGACGCACTCCTGTATCAGTAGCACTTTATAGTGCACCATAACAACCAATGGGCATGACGCACTCCTGTATCAGTAGCACTTTATAGTGCACCATAACAACCAATGGGCATGATGCACTCCTGTATCAGTAGCACTTTATAGTGCACCATAACAACCAATGGGCATGACGCACTCCTGTATCAGTAGCACTTTATAGTGCACCATAACAACCAATGGGCATGACGCACTCCTGTATCAGTAGCACTTTATAGTGCACCATAACAACCAATGGGCATGACGCACTCCTGTATCAGTAGCACTTTATAGTGCACCATAACAACCAATGGGCATGACGCACTCCTGTATCAGTAGCACTTTATAGTGCACCATAACAACCAATGGGCATGACGCACTCCTGTATCAGTAGCACTTTATAGTGCACCATAACAACCAATGGGCATGACGCACTCCTGTATCAGTAGCACTTTATAGTGCACCATAACAACCAATGGGCATGACGCACTCCTGTATCAGTAGCACTTTATAGTGCACCATAACAACCAATGGGCATGACGCACTCCTGTATCAGTAGCACTTTATAGTGCACCATAACAACCAATGGGCATGACGCACTCCTGTATCAGTAGCACTTTATAGTGCACCATAACAACCAATGGGCATGACGCACTCCTGTATCAGTAGCACTTTATAGTGCACCATAACAACCAATGGGCATGATGCACTCCTGTATCAGTAGCACTTTATAGTGCACCATAACAACCAATGGGCATGACGCACTCCTGTATCAGTAGCACTTTATTATAGTGCACCATAACAACCAATGGGCATGATGCACTCCTGTATCAGTAGCACTTTATAGTGCACCATAACAACCAATGGGCATGACGCACTCCTGTATCAGTAGCACTTTATAGTGCACCATAACAACCAATGGGCATGATGCACTCCTGCATCAGTAGCACTTTATAGTGCACCATAACAACCAATGGGCATGACGCACTCCTGCATCAGTAGCCCTTAATCTGTCTTTAGTGTAGAGGAAGAAATTGGATATCATGTCCCACGTCAGCAATGTGCACTGGAACTCAGTACAGGACAGTGATGCACTTAGTCACTCCTAGTAGCTGAAATAAGCCTGTGTAGGTGTGGAACTCAAGTTAATAATCGGCCTATTGCGATGACTAGGACATGTTCTGTAGTGACTGTAGTGACGCGATTGGACTGGTTCCCGGGGGCTCCATATGCATGCTGCTATCTACAGCTTCTGTCCCTTGTCCAGCACCCATGCTTGTTCCTGGCAACCTCTACAGTTTGCATGTTGTTCCAAGATCAGAACTCTCATGGCCAGGCACAGACATAAACAAGAAACCTGGGTATATAAGTACCATATATCAGCCCTTTGATAATGGCATCATTAAGTGTTTTGGTGTTCACAATGTGTGAATGGTCTATGGTAATTCTTCATCCAGTTAAATGCAGATATTGAGGCATTATGCCACCTTTAAAGGGCTATAAGATGGAAACAAACATTTACAGGATAACACCCTCTTATGTCACTCATTCAGATCATAGATCAGATCTCCTGCACTGCCTTGTCAGGATGTTAGCCAGAAGGCAGAGAGGACCAATAACACTGGTGTGTGTATGGGATATTTCCTTGGGGTATTATCTTACACTTATACTAGTGGCATGTGTTCAACCGCACTACAGCAGACCTTGTAGACAGAAGCAGATTGTATGCCTCCCATTACAGCACACACAATACCCCAGCAAATTGTCGTGAGTCCTCGTCAACCTGTGTGAAGTGGCTCACATATGGTGCTAGATGGAACACAATGTCGTTATAGCACAAGATCACCAGGAATAGCAATTGCTATGCCACCTGAGTCTAACAAACAGTGGCGAAAGATGACGGAATGAGTTATCACTCAAAAAGGAGTCACCAGTGATGACCAATCATGGCGACAGACGATGACAATTTGCTGGGACATGCCATGTACAATATCTGCTGGACCCTTCCTGCCCTCTCTTCTGCCTTTGGGCTATATCTCTGTATGCTGATGTTATTTTATCATAAATTGATAGCATTCGGGCCCCCCCACACACACAGTGGTCATTGAGTGTACACATATGTAACATCAAACAGGAGAGGGGGGTACTTGCCCATGAGTTGAATAGCGACTGCAGCTCGACTCTCGCAAGTGGTGGTGGTGGATTTCCACTACATCACAGAAAAGGTGGCTTCCCATCAGATCCCTAATAGCAGGGCACTGGATTTCCATCAGAGTGTATTGTTTATACACAGTTCATATGAGGGCATAAAATTCCCGCAAAAAAAAAAACATACTTTTCTGGTCAATAAAGATTCTGATCCACTCATATGCATGAGGACAGTAGGCAGCTTGGTGGAGGATGGAGGCTTGGAGGCGGACGGTCCAGGCACTATTTGGGGCTGAGATGGTCAAAGCATCACCGTGCATATGTGTACATCATTGGTTAGCTAATAGATCATGGATATCGGTGCCCAAGGGCTGTACATTCTGTTAACAGGTACACACCCTTAGATGGTGTAGATGATCTCTCCATACTTATTATGTGCAATATATTCAAAATAAAGAAGAATCCATTGATTTTTCAAACCGGTCCGAAATTTTCAGCGTCTTTCTTGTATGGCAAGAAGTTGACCTATATCCACATCCGGCCCAATGACACACTTTCATCGGACAAGGAGGCGGGTGGGAATGGCCGCACCGCGACTCGCATACAATAGAAAAATCATTGGATTCTTATTTATATTGAAGAAAATGGAGAAAATTAGCACGCATTCTTCATCTATGGATCGAACACTTCTTGGGATTTTGATATTATAACATGACAAGCTTGGAATAAAGACGAAAACTGAGTGCAAACATAGGACTAGGAACCCAGGTTAGAATTTATTTACTTTCGCATTGGATTTCATCACTGTTCAGTGTGGCGCTATGGCTAACGTCCTCGCCAACCAGCACTGCAGCCGGGGTTCAATTCCCCTATGAGGATGATTTTTCACATTGAAACAATGGCGAGACTGAATTTGTATGTCTCCCCCTGTTTCAAAAAGTCCACCTTGACCTCGAAAAAATATATACCAAAAATTCAAAAAATGCACATGGGTGGTATATATATATACCTCTATAATGCATGGTTGATATGCACATATCAGCACAGGAAGCGCCAGAATCGTGGTATAATCCAGCATATCCTGAGTCAACATTGATAGACCCAGGTGTAGTCTACCAGACTAGCATTTCTACACACCCTTCACTTTGAAACTTATCCACTCACATAGGACAGTCAGATTTCAAGATCACTGAGAGATAGGGTGGTAGGGCGGCAGTTGAGACCCACAAAGAGTCAGTGCCCCCCCCCTCCCCAGGATAGAACACAACAGCAGCAAACTACAACAGCAGTAGCACTGACAATGTTATAATCCTATCCATGAAGTAAACTGATCTACCATATCCTATCCATGAAGTAAACTGATCTACCATGTCCTATCCATGAAGTAAACTGATCTACCATATCCTATCCATGAAGTAAACTGATCTACCATATCCTATCCATGAAGTAAACTGATCTACCATATCCTATCCATGAAGTAAACTGATCTACCATATCCTATCCATGAAGTAAACTGGTCTACCATGTCCTATCCATGAAGTAAACTGATCTACCATATCCTATCCATGAAGTAAACTGATCTACCATGTCCTATCCATGAAGTAAACTGATCTACCATATCCTATCCATGAAGTAAACTGATCTACCATATCCTATCCATGAAGTAAACTGATCTACCATATCCTATCCATGAAGTAAACTGATCTACCATATCCTATCCATGAAGTAAACTGATCTACCATATCCTATCCATGAAGTAAACTGATCTACCATATCCTATCCATGAAGTAAACTGATCTTCCATATCCTATCCATGAAGTAAACTGGTCTATCATGTCCTATCCATGAAGTAAACTGATCTACCATATCCTATCCATGAAGTAAACTGATCTACCATATCCTATCCATGAAGTAAACTGATCTACCATACATATGCACCACTTCTCCATGGCAGGAAACCTTACTCAACTCAACCCTACACAACTCAACTCCTACATAGCTCCATTTATGTCACCATGATGCACCAGTCCAGGCCCAGTGTCACAAGCACAGCACTCATGCATCATGCTGGCCCTATATACATACATACATATATATATGGGTCATTCCAGGTTTTACTGGTCAGGGGGGGCCTGGATCAAGAATCTACAAACTCAGTATTTCTTAATAACATTATATTTTATTGATAGCCCTATATCTTGGCTTATTAAAAAGTTTCATTCAAGGATCCAACTCCTAGGGGGTCAGTTTTTATCGCAGATGCCGTAAAACCTTCTAAAAAGGGGGTATGTTAATGATCGTAATCAAACAAACATGAATAACACCACTAATAAGAGGCCTGGAAACACCAAATATTGTGGCCAGACTGGTACAATACATGACTTTATGTATACCAAAAAGCTAAAGTGAGGCCCGAAAACTCTTGAAGTTACGCATAGGTGGATAAATTGGAAAATGTGAAAATTTGTGAATTTATTTTACCATTTTTTAACTTTAGCCTAGCTCATTCAAAATCCTTCATACAATGACTATATTAACTGTCCATTGTCTCTAGTAGACCTACTGTACATAATAATAAGAATTGGCCTGATATATCATACCTATACTTCATACTTGGTGCTTGCGTAGAGGCCATTATATTACACATATTATCATTAACGTACCCTATTTGTTAACCTTTCACAGAATGGCCACAGCTCATCTATACATCATCATATGCCATTTTTATCACATACACCATCACAAGAGAGGTTGTACTACCTATCTAGAGTACATTATATGTGACCTCTACTGGCATTGAGGACCCTATTTCCCCTGAAATAAGGTCCCTTTTCACAGATTGTGTCACATATATATATATATATATATATATATATATATATATATATATATATATATATATATATATACACAGGGATCTAAGTCTTCAGGATTTATCAGGATTTCCTGATTTCTGAAATTTTTGAATGACATGTATTTTCCTTATAACAGTGGTAAGGAGGGCTATTTGGAAAAATAGAAGGCTTTTATATCAAGTAAACGTGTGGCTTCCTGATTTTTGCCCATGCCTGACTTACATCCCTGTATATATATATATATATATATATATATATATATATACATACATACATACATACATACATACATACATACATACATACATACATACATACATATATATATATATATATATATATATATATATATATATATATATATATATATATATATATATATATATGTATGGGTGTTACTGTCCGAGAGATTTACTGGTCAAATTACAAGCCTACCCTGTAAGGCCTTACTATGGATCCCCTATGTACGCATAAAGGGATAAATGACAAGCACATCATGGTTGATGGTTGCCTTCTCGGACCCTTTAAGGGCAGCGGTATCTTTCAATGTTATGATACATAATGGTTCAATGTATCTGAGCTAAATCAACAATAATAGACCCATGTGTATAGAATACCACAATGAAAACCTAGAGGATCACAAACTATAGTCTGTGGTGACAATACCTAAAACAACTACTTTAGGTGGTGAAAATGATGACTTTAGGTCATCAGAATGACAAACTTAGTCGTCAGTATGATGACTCTGTATTGTCATTGGCATAAGACTATTATTCAGATGAGGAACAAAGAGATTTGCTTAAAGAGTGACTGTGCATGATTATATGCTTAAACCCAAATATTGATGTACTTAATTACAATGTGGCAAATTACAGAAGCCTAACTTGGACGAGTAGGTAGGGGGGGGGGGCAGTTGGCAAGAAGGGTGAGTTTTGAGAAAACTCTGGATCTACAATTTCAAATTTCTGAGAGAGGTTATACTGCACGTGGTGAACTATGATTCCTATCGGTGCGTTCGGAGTACGGCCGAGGGATCAATGCTGGTTTGTAAGGCCACCCCCTATTGGTCTGCCCCATGTAGGTCAATGTTGATCCCTGAGTCAACTTACTACACTCCCAAGCATAGTTAAGGATTGGTACCTAGCCAGACCTGGCTGGGGTGGAAGGGGGTGGAGGGAACAAGCTAAGGTGGTGTAGTTAGCGTTCGAGGTCACCCCCACCCACAATGCACTGCATATGGTTAGAAAACCGCTGCCCGATACTCCAGTGGTGGAGTATTGGATGGTGTACCCTCCTACAGCTACAGGATCAAACTATAGACGTCAACATATGTCAACATAACCTATTTCTACTGTCAGTGTATGCATACACTGTGACACCTCTAACCTTACAACATCGAACTATAGACTCAAACCCGCGGCAATCTTAATTCTAAAACCTCCAATTTCAAGGAGGGCCCCAGAGGGGTTTAAGACCGCTGTGGGACGTGGGAGGCAATGACAATGTTATTTTTCAATCCTCCTCCCTCACAATGTGATCCCCTCTCTATGTAAAGGAGCATCTATTGCCCTTAGTGTTACATTGTAGCATAGAGTGCTTCAATTAATGTCCTTTGTCGTTATGTAAAGATGTAATCAGTACCTCACCAGGTGCACATATGAGGTGGTCCAATGTCACCTGTCTAGTCGACAACAGAAATAGTTGGAATATCTTCAAAATGATCTGACCACTGCTGACTCGGCAGTAAAGTCCTTTATCAAATATGGAAACTGTGATGACATACTGATTATTTCTTTGTGACTATAACATAAAGAGAGAAATATCTTATGGAGAGGCGATTAAGTAGTGTTTAATCAATGTTATGAGAGAGCACGCGTGGGTCTATGGTTCAATATTCCACGACCGCGGAGCAGGAGTGGAATATTGAACCATAGACCCACGCTTGCTCTCTCATAAAGTTATTAATGCATTTATCTAATGTATTCATTCATTATGTATGAATTTCTTACCTTATAACCCCAGAATTAATCCATGAGAAGACATTTTCTAAGTGCATGCGATCCGCAGGGTTTGCCAAGCCACCGTAGCCATTATTTTTATTCCACCCGTCATACCCTCGTCTTTCCAAAGACTTTTCGGGTAGAATCCAAGCATGTCAAGTCCTGTACTTCTAGCACCCCCAAATATACGATCTCTAGTTGGTGTTCGCCTATATTTTGTTTCCATTTTCTTCTAAATAAATGAGAATCCAATGATTTTCCATAATGATCCAACACACATGGCCCAGTACACAGCCATTGCATCTTCTTTACGAAGCGGGGAGGTGCCCAGATGGAAGAACTAGGTCAGATACGCATCGAACAAGGAATGTTATGATATAAGCTTTTAACCTATCTATCCTTTAGTATATGGTTTCCAGGATTATTCTCGACAAGTTTCAGTGCCATTCTGGTCTATATAGTGGCCAAATACCAACAGATTCTTTATAAATTGAAGCGAAAAGCCAAGCCGGGCCATGTTGAAACTGGAAAAGTAGACCGGATGTTGGCGCGTGACACACTTACGGGTAAAAGGTCAGCAAGCCGCAATGTCGGGTGCCAAGACGTATCGCTATGGAAAATCATTGGATTCTTATTTATTTAGAAGAAGGATATCTAGGATATCTAAGGAGGTTTCTCTGTTAATAACTCCACCAGGCTCCATTGAATTCTATGCTAACGAGGTCTGTAAACATCAGGTATGTCAGACAACTTTTTCAAATCCTCCATGTGCAGTGGTTTCTACCACCGGTCGGCTTGGTATAGTGGACAGCGAGCTAGCCTCCTGCCACAGCGGCCGGGGATTGATTCCCTGTTGAACCCTGAACGGTTTTAACTGGAAAACTATGGTGTAGTTGTCTTTGTATGCTTCGCCACTTTATTAACATGTCCAGATTGAAACCAGCACCTTCTTGAAGACGAACAAAAGGTCTGAGAGTGCTTTATGTCTGGATAACGAACCGGGGTTATGACCAAAAAAGCACTGTCCAGGCCCAAATAGTTAGATAATGAATTTTAACAATTTTATTTAGCCAAGGCAAAGATATAATGATAGAGTGAGGTGAAAGCATAGTGACCCATAGAAATTGTGAAGCGTAGTTCCATAGAAGAGTGAGAGTGTATGAGAAAGGGCAGGGATAACCTCAGAGAGATAAGGAAGATAAAAGTCTTTAATCTGTGAGTGTTAGACTTGAGACGTTATTGACTGAAGGTGTGTGTGAGTACCATGACACTTCAGTACTTCAGTACTGGGAGCTTATCTTAGGTAAACACTAGGACACAAGTGTGATACACCGTAGGCTTCCTACTGGCAGCCGGCCATTGGCCTTCAAAGTCTTTATTATACTTTACCGCTCTAAGTATGATAGACCGTAGACTTCCTGCTGGCAGCCGGCCATTGGCCTTCAAAGTCTTTATTATACTTTACATATCTAAGTATGATAGACTGTAGGCTTCCTACTGGCAGCTGGCCATTGGCCTTCAAAGTCTTTATTATACTTTACAGCTCTAAGTATGATAGACTGTTGGCTTCCTACTGGCAGCCGGCCATTGGCCTTCAAAGTCATTATTATACTTTACCCCTCTAAGTATGATAGACTGTAGGCTTCCTACTGGCAGCCGGCCATTGGCCTTCAAAGTCATTATTATACTTTACAGCTCTAAGTATGATAGACTGTAGGCTTCCTACTGGCAGCCGGCCATTGGCCTTCAAAGTCATTATTATACTTTACCGCTCTAAGTATGATAGACTGTAGGCTTCCTACTGGCAGCCGGCCATTGGCCTTCAAAGTCTTTATTATACTTTACATATCTAAGTATGATAGACTGTAGGCTTCCTACTGGCAGCTGGCCATTGGCCTTTAAAGTCATTATTATACTTTACAGCTCTAAGTATGATAGACTGTAGGCTTCCTACTGGCAGCCGGCCATTGGCCTTCAAAGTCATTATTATACTTTACATCTCTAAGTATGATAGACTGTAGGCTTCCTACTGGCAGCCGGCCATTGGCCTTCAAAGTCATTATTATACTTTACCGCTCTAAGTATGATAGACTGTAGGCTTCCTACTGGCAGCCGGCCATTGGCCTTCAAAGTCATTATTATACTTTACCGCTCTAAGTATGATAGACTGTAGGCTTCCTACTGGCAGCCGGCCATTGGCCTTCAAAGTCTTTATTATACTTTACATCTCTAAGTATGATAGACTGTAGGCTTCCTACTGGCAGCCGGCCATTGGCCTTCAAAGTCTTTTCTATACTTTACCTCTCTAAGTATGATAGACTGTAGGCTTCCTACTGGCAGCCGGCCATTGGCCTTCAAAGTCATTATTATACTTTACATATCTAAGTATGATAGACTGTAGGCTTCCCACTGGCAGCCGGCCATTGGCCTTCAAAGTCATTATTATACTTTACATCTCTAAGTATGATAGACTGTAGGCTTCCTACTGGCAGCCGGCCATTGGCCTTCAAAGTCATTATTATACTTTACCGCTCTAAGTATGATAGACTGTAGGCTTCCTACTGGCAGCCGGCCATTGGCCTTCAAAGTCTTTATTATACTTTACATCTCTTAGTATGATACATCGTAGACTTCCTGCTGGCAGCCGGCTATTGGCCTTCAAAGTCTTTATTATACTTAACATCTCTAAGTATGATACATCGTAGACTTCCTATTGGCAGCCGGCTATTGGCCTTCAAAGTCTTTATTATACTTTACATCTCTAAGTATGATAGACTGTAGGCTTCCTACTGGCAGCCGGCCATTGGCCTTCAAAGTCATTATTATACTTTACATCTCTAAGTATGATAGACTGTAGGCTTCCTACTGGCAGCCGGCCATTGGCCTTCAAAGTCATTATTATACTTTACCACTCTAAGTATGATAGACTGTAGGCTTCCTACTGGCAGCCGGCCATTGGCCTTCAAAGTCATTATTATACTTTACCACTCTAAGTATGATAGACTGTAGGCTTCCTACTGGCAGCCGGCCATTGGCCTTCAAAGTCTTTATTATACTTTACATCTCTTAGTATGATACATCGTAGACTTCCTGCTGGCAGCCGGCTATTGGCCTTCAAAGTCTTTATTATACTTAACATCTCTAAGTATGATACATCGTAGACTTCCTACTGGCAGCCGGCCATTGGCCTTCAAAGTCTGTATTATACTTTATTGCTTTTATGCATGTCTATATATTCTCACTGTGGAACCTTTTATCATTTATGGGTCTATTGCCTCACTTTTATCAATGCTTTTATATGTGTCAGTCGAGTCCTGATCGACAAGTAACTCACCAGTGTACCAAAACCAATACCGGGGCCCCCTTTTCCCTTTTTTGCCACTTCAAACTCCATCATGACTAGAACTCCTATAGACACAATTTTGGAGAAAGCCAACACTATAGAAAACCATGAACTATTGCTCTCACTATTCAGAAGAGACTTTTCAAAAGAGGCTAAATACTGTCAAGAAGGTGTCTGGTTCTATTAACGGGATAATCTAAATAAGTTAAAATGATTTGGTACAAAAAAAAATTCTTTTCATGAATGTATTTACGTCGTCATTAGCACCAAGGGGCGCTGAATACAGTGACATTTTAAAACATCCATGCATTTCCCCGATTTTCCCCAATTTTATGAAGCTTATAACTAGTAATTGCTCAGATCCCTTAATACTGTAGGTGGAAATAGATAGAGTTGATAAATGCCCATTAGTAGAATCACACTGAAGGTCACATGTCAGGAAGTGTGCACTAATCAATCACACAGTTAGTTTTTGTATAGACCTGTGAGATATCATATCTGTCCCATGTCAGCAAATGGAAATGTACACTTTTTGGTTTTAATGTAGGCCTATAGATAAGTCAATGTGCCGCTATATGTACAATACTTCAAGTACCAATGAAGTGGTGTGGAGCGGACTTGCCGGCACTTGGTGCATCATGACTACCAGGAATGTATGAACCCCATAGGGTCGGCATGATGCATGAATGTAGCCCCGGCAAGTGACTCACCATCGCTACATTCATGCAACATGATGACCTGATGGGCATGGTTCATTAATCTATTTAAGCGGCCCTCACAGTGTTAATCCATGGTCCATTTTTAGTTCACTGTTCTGGTCGGTGATAGATCTGTAGGGGGTTATCAAATATACAAGGCAGATGAAATGGATCATTTTTACAACACAATTACCATGAGGACATTTCGGCTACTTATATACATGTATAAAGTACGGACCTGTAGCAGCTGCATATGTACCTGTACTCATTAGTTTAATACCATCATTTGCCTTGGGCGTATATAAGACTTTCAATAATTTGAGATCATGTACCCATCAAATCATATGCTCATCAAACCACTCTCCATCTCCAACTCTCTGCACTTATCTAATGAAATATTGTGAAAGCATGGTATTGTAATCATAGAGCTGATCTCCATGGTATAATCCAGTTGGACGGACAGGTCTCTGGCCCTGGAGGCCAGTTCCCAATCATGTTGATTAGCACTATTAAGAAATGTCCTCCCTTGTAGAGAAAATACCCTGAGGCATTAATCTGTGATATTGGTGTATGCTGCTGACCATACAGAATGAGACGTACTGTAATAGGCTGCCGTGTACCATACAGAATGAGACATACTGTAAAAGGCAGTGTACCATACAGAATGAGACATACTGTAATAGGCTGCAGTGTACCATACAGAATGAGACTTACTGTAATAGGCTGCTGTGTACCATACAGAATGAGACATACTGTAAAAGGCTGCAGTGTACCATACAGAATGAGACTTACTGTAAAAGGCTGTGTACCATACAGAATGAGACTTACTGTAAAAGGCTGCAGTGTACCATACAGAATGAGACTTACTGTAAAAGGCTGCAGTGTACCATACAGAATGAGACATACTGTAAAAGGCTGTGTACCATACAGAATGAGACTTACTGTAAAAGGCTGCAGTGTACCATACATAATGAGACATACTGTAAAAGGCTGCAGTGTACCATACAGAATGAGACTTACTGTAAAAGGCAGTGTACCATACAGAATGAGACATACTGTAAAAGGCTGCAGTGTACCATACAGAATGAGACATACTGTAAAAGGCTGTGTACCATACAGAATGAGACTTACTGTAATAGGCTGCCATGTACCATACAGAATGAGACATAATGTAAAAGGCTGCTGTGTACCATACAGAATGAGACGTACTGTAAAAGGCTGCAGTGTACCATACAGAATGAGACGTACTGTAAAAGGCTGCAGTGTACCATACAGAATGAGACTTACTGTAAAAGGCTGTGTACCATACAGAATGAGACTTACTGTAAAAGGCTGCAGTGTACCATACAGAATGAGACGTACTGTAAAAGGCTGCAGTGTACCATACAGAATGAGACTTACTGTAAAAGGCTGCAGTGTACCATACAGAATGAGACTTACTGTAAAAGGCTGCAGTGTACCATACAGAATGAGACGTACTGTAAAAGGCTGCAGTGTACAATACAGAATGAGACTTACTGTAAAAGGCTGTGTACCATACAGAATGAGACTTACTGTAAAAGGCTGCCATGTACCATACAGAATGAGACATACTGTAATAGGCTGCAGTGTACCATACAGAATGAGACTTACTGTAACAGGCTGCAGTGTACCATACAGAATGAGACATACTGTAATAGGCTGCAGTGTACCATACAGAATGAGACATACTGTAAAAGCCTGCAGTGTACCATACAGAATGAGACTTACTGTAAAAGGCTGTGTACCATACAGAATGAGACTTACTGTAAAAGGCTGCAGTGTACCATACAGAATGAGACTTACTGTAAAAGGCTGTGTACCATACAGAATGAGACATCGTGTAAAAGGCTGTGTACCATACAGAATGAGACTTACTGTAATAGGCTGCAGTGTACCATACAGACTGAGACATACTGTAATAGGCTGCAGTGTACCATACAGAATGAGACGTACTGTAATAGGCTGCCGTGTACCATACAGAATGAGACATCCTGTAAAAGGCAGTGTAGCATACAGAATGAGACATACTGTAATAGGCTGCAGTGTACCATACAGAATGAGACTTACTGTAATAGGCTGCTGTGTACCATACAGAATGAGACATACTGTAAAAGGCTGCAGTGTACCATACAGAATGAGACTTACTGTAAAAGGCTGTGTACCATACAGAATGAGACTTACTGTAAAAGGCTGCAGTGTACCATACAGAATGAGACTTACTGTAAAAGGCTGTGTACCATACAGAATGAGACTTACTGTAAAAGGCTGCAGTGTACCATACAGAATGAGACATACTGTAAAAGGCTGTGTACCATACAGAATGAGACTTACTGTAAAAGGCTGCAGTGTACCATACAGAATGAGACATACTGTAAAAGGCTGCAGTGTACCATACAGAATGAGACTTACTGTAAAAGGCTGTGTACCATACAGAATGAGACTTACTGTAAAAGGCTGCAGTGTACCATACAGAATGAGACTTACTGTAGAAGGCTGCAGTGTACCATACAGAATGAGACATAATGTAAAAGGCTGCAGTGTGCCATACAGAATGAGACATCCTGTAAAAGGCTGCTGTGTACCATACAGAATGAGACATACTGTAATAGGCTGTGTACCACACAGAATGAGACTTACTGTAAAAGGCTGCCGTGTACAATACAGAATGAGACATACTGTAAAAGGCTGCAGTGTACCATACAGAATGAGACATACTGTAATAGGCTGCAGTGTACCATACAGAATGAGACTTACTGTAAAAGGCTGCAGTGTACCATACAGAATGAGACATACTGTAAAAGGCTGCAGTGTAGCATACAGAATGAGACATACTGTAATAGGCTGCAGTGTACCATACAGAATGAGACTTACTGTAAAAGGCTGCAGTGTACCATACAGAATGAGACATACTGTAAAAGGCAGTGTACGATACAGAATGAGACATACTGTAATAGGCTGCAGTGTACCATACAGAATGAGACTTACTGTAATAGGCTGCAGTGTACCATACAGAATGAGACTTACTGTAAAAGGCTGCAGTGTACCATACAGAATGAGACATACTGTAAAAGGCAGTGTACGATACAGAATGAGACATACTGTAATAGGCTGCAGTGTACCATACAGAATGAGATGTACTGTAAAAGGCTGCAGTGTACCATACAGAATGAGACTTACTGTAATAGGCTGCCGTGTACCATACAGAATGAGACATACTGTAATAGGCTGCCGTGTACCATACAGAATGAGACATAATGTAAAAGGCTGCAGTGTACCATACAGAATGAGACTTACTGTAAAAGGCAGTGTACCATACAGAATGAGACATACTGTAATAGGCTGCCGTGTACCATACAGAATGAGACATACTGTAATAGGCTGCAGTGTACCATACAGAATGAGACTTACTGTAAAAGGCTGCAGTGTACCTTACAGAATGAGACTTACTGTAATAGGCTGCAGTGTACCATACAGAATGAGACATAATGTAAAAGGCTGCAGTGTACCATACAGAATGAGACTTACTGTAAAAGCCTGCAGTGTACCATACAGAATGAGACATACTGTAATAGGCTGCAGTGTACCATACAGAATGAGACATACTGTAATAGGCTGCTGTTTACAATAAAGAATGAGACATGGTGTAAAAGGCTGCTGCGTACCATACAGAATGAGACATACTGTAGAAGGCTGCAGTGTACCATACAGAATGAGACTTACTGTAAAAGGCTGCAGTGTACCATACAGAATGAGACATAATGTAAAAGGCTGCAGTGTACCATACAGAATGAGACTTACTGTAAAAGGCTGTGTACAATACAGAATGAGACTTACTGTAAAAGGCTGTAATGTAACATACAGAATGAGACATCCTGTAATAGGCTGCAGTGTACCATACAGAATGAGACTTACTGTAAAAGGCTGTGTACAATACAGAATGAGACGTACTGTAAAAGGCTGTAATGTAACATACAGAATGAGACATCCTGTAATAGGCTGCAGTGTACCATACAGAATGAGACATCCTGTAATAGGCTGCAGTGTACCATACAGAATGAGACTTACTGTAAAAGGCTGCAGTGTACCATACAGAATGAGACATACTGTAATAGGCTGCAGTGTACCATACAGAATGAGACGTACTGTAAAAGGCTGCTGTGTACCATACAGAATGAGACGTACTGTAAAAGGCTGCTGTGTACCATACAGAATGAGACGTACTGTAAAAGGCAGTGTACCATACAGAATGAGACATACTGTAAAAGGCTGCTGTGTACCATACAGAATGAGACGTACTGTAAAAGGCTGTGTACCATACAGAATGAGACATACTGTAAAAGGCAGTGTACCATACAGAATGAGACATACTGTAAAAGGCTGTGTACCATACAGAATGAGACATACTGTAATAGGCTGCAGTGTACCATACAGAATGAGACATACTGTAAAAGGCTGCAGTGTACCATACAGAATGAGACATACTGTAAAAGGCAGTGTACCATACAGAATGAGACATACTGTAAAAGGCTGCAGTGTACCATACAGAATGAGACATACTGTAGAAGGCTGCCGTGTACCATACAGAATGAGACATACTGTAATAGGCTGCAGTGTACCATACAGAATGAGACATACTGTAATAGGCTGCAGTGTACCATACAGAATGAGACATCCTGTAAAAGGCTGCAGTGTACCATACAGAATGAGACTTACTGTAAAAGGCTGTGTACCATACAGAATGAGACATACTGTAAAAGGCTGCAGTGTACCATACAGAATGAGACATCCTGTAAAAGGCTGCAGTGTACCATACAGAATGAGACATACTGTAAAAGGCAGTGTACCATACAGAATGAGACATACTGTAAAAGGCTGCAGTTTCAACCACTTTTTCCCATCTCATATTTGGTTATTGACAGATGCCTGACCCAGTACTTAGATCAATTATAGAGCTATTTACATCAAGATGTAGTGTGGGGGAAATCTGAGTCCTGAAAAATATAAAGAGGTAGAATTGGGAAATATCTGAATGCATATTTACTGATATGCCTGTAGGTGTTTGGGTTATTGTGTTATTTATTTAGTTTGAGGTCCTAGTTGACTTATGGCAGGTGCCTGGTTGGTATAGACCTGACCCAGTGGTTGAATATAGAGTTGTTCATGTCTAGGTGTAAAGCAGGAAGTGTCTGACCTTTGACGCCTCACCTGTTTTTCTTTTATTAGTTGTTTTGTTTTGCTTTGTCTTATTTCTTTTTTCCTAGCTTTCCCCTTTTATTATGTGTACACAAATGTTTGCTCTTGAGAAGAACACATATAAAGAAAGAAAGTAATTGTCAAAAGATGTTATGGGTTTTTCAATAACAGTAACAGAGAAGTAGCTGGCTACCAGAAGGTTTATTCACAGAAGATTTATACATGATGTCACAATAGGTGAATATTTTTAGATTGTGTCAATTTACATACTTTATATAAACTTGTGCAGCTCCATGTTATATTTCATGTGGAGAATGATACACAATATAGAACTAAACACCTCAGTTATTCCTGACAGTATAGAACTAAGCACCTCAGTTATTCCTGACAGTATAGAACTAAACACGTCAGTTATTCCTGACAGTATAGAACTAAGCACCTCAGTTATTCCTGACAGTATAGAACTAATCACCTCAGTTATTCCTGACAGTATATAACTAAACACCTCAGTTATTCCTGACAGTATATAACTAAACACCTCAGTTATTCCTGACAGTATAGAACTAAGCACCTCAGTTATTCCTGACAATATAGAACTAAAAACCTCAGTTATTCCTGACAATATAGAACTAAACACCTCAGTTATTCCTGACAGTATAGAACTAAACACCTCAGTTATTCCTGACAATATAGAACTAAGCACCTCAGTTATTCCTGACAGTATAGAACTAAACACGTCAGTTATTCCTGACAGTATAGAACTAAGCACCTCAGTTATTCCTGACAATATAGAACTAATCACCTCAGTTATTCCTGACAGTATATAACTAAACACCTCAGTTATTCCTGACAGTATAGAACTAAACACCTCAGTTATTCCTGACAGTATAGAACTAAACACCTCAGTTATTCCTGACAATATAGAACTAAGCACCTCAGATATTCCTGACAATATAGAACTAATCACTTCAGTTATTCCTGACAACATAGAACTAAACACCTCAGTTATTCCTGACAGTATAGAACTAAACACCTCAGTTATTCCTGACAACATAGAACTAAACACCTCAGTTATTCCTGACAACATAGAACTAAACACCTCAGTTGTTGCTGACATCATAGAACTAAACACCTCAGTTATTCCTGACAGTATAGAACTAAACGCATCAGTTATTCCTGACAACATAGAACTAAACACCTCAGTTATTCCTGACAACATAGAACTAAACACCTCAGTTGTTGCTGACAACATAGAACTAAACACCTCAGTTATTCCTGACAACATAGAACTAAACACCTCAGTTGTTGCTGACAACATAGAACTAAACACCTCAGTTATTCCTGACAACATAGAACTAAACACCTCAGTTATTCCTGACAACATAGAACTAAACACCTCAGTTGTTGCTGACAACATAGAACTAAACACCTCAGTTATTCCTGACAGTATAGAACTAAACACATCAGTTATTCCTGACAACATAGAACTAAACACCTCAGTTATTCCTGACAACATAGAACTAAACACCTCAGTTATTCCTGACAGTATAGAACTAAACACCTCAGTTATTCCTGAGGTCGTCATGCAGAGAAGGGGCTGTTCTGCATGCCCCTAGCGAGGGTGAAGTTACTTTTTAATGATTTATTACTGTCATTACTCTCGAGGAACCTGGTTGTGTCTACATTTTACCATGCGACTCTGACTATATGTGTAAAGTGTATACCACAGACCATAGCTTATCCAGGATTATGGTGTCTGTGATAAATCAGCATAATGTAAACATACTGATACGCGGCATACCCGGGGGAAAGCAAACATTATACAGGATATTATGGACTATATATAGCATCCACATATCTTGTTTAGGAGTTGCATTCATGCATCATGACGACCAATGGGCATGATGCATTCATGCATCATGACGACCAATGGGCATGATGCATTCATGCATCATGACGACCAATGGGCATGATGCATTCATGCATCATGACGACCAATGGGCATGATGCATTAATGCACTATCAGACCATAAATGGTGAAATGACTGAGGTGCTACTATGTAGGCCTAAAATGGTCAACATGAAGTATAGACAGTTTGCTAATTACTATAACACTTAATGAGCATTTAGCAGAACCAGGCAGTGGTTTTTTTATAATGGATGTGGTGTGAATGAATTAGATGACTTCATGGCCAGGTGGTGATGAGGAATCCTGACAAATATGGTTTGGTGGCTCTAATAGATCTCCCCTTTTTATGGACCTGCCGTAATATCCTGTGTATAAGATGCTCCCTTCATATAAGGCACATCCAGACTTTGTTAGTATGATACAAAGATTAAAATTATGTAATTTCTGTTCTGATCAATGGATTATCATTAATCAAAAAACCTATGAGCATCTTAGTGTCTCCCCTACCCCCCTTATACCACTGTTAGGAGATTTAGGAGATTCTAAATAGACCAATCCACCTACCCTATAAGGTGGTCCAGGAGGGCATTTCTCAAAATGCACACAGCCGCTACGACTTCAAAATTAGACTGGGTGATCGAAGGTGATGTCCTACAACTGCTCTGTATGATCAGAACTTAAAGTAGTATTTACATAGAGTTTGGTGGGGCAGTCGTACCAGTGCAATCATTAGTGACCGCTAGATGCAGGATTGTAATGGCATAAGAGTGAGGGATTCCAGTACGATTTGAAGATGGTCTAGTCATATCATCTTGAGAAATCCCTCCCAGGGGGCCCATTCTCATGTATAAGCTGCACCTTATCACTGAAAATATAGGCTTCTATTAAGGTGATCACTATTGATGAGTTAAGGTCCTCTTTCCTATTGATGACCTAAGGTATTCATTATGATCAATCAACAGCTGCCCAAGGTCATCACTTTGAGGATATTTTTCTACCACCAGGGGGCCCTAGTATACAACAATAGGATATGCAATGTTTACTATGTGAGCTATCTTGAATGTGTATCTATAATATTCTTGGTCATCAGTGTCTATAGGATGAATAATGTGAAAAAAGTCATCACAGGGGAATGTTAATTGATCAAAAAAGTCATTTGGTCAAAGTTTTCGAAGACAAAAGCATGTTTAATAATTGACACCTCTTTTGTCACTCAAACCATAACCATAACCATGGGGATGAGCTAATATTCCTTATACAAACAACTACATGTCTGCCTCACCAAGGCATCATAAGTCAGCTGTAAGTGCCCTCAATGGATGCTTGGATGTGGCGAGGGAAGGGGATAATTATGCAAATTTATGCTAAGATCTTAATTAATAACAACATAATCATTCACAAACTCCTCTCTAATCAGTTCAGACAGGTATTCTGTAGTGATCACCCAGGGTGATCACATGTGATCACCTCAAAGATCATGGGGTACTCCCCCTCGGGACCATCAATAAGATGACAAAAAGTGATCACTAGAGAGTACCTTTTTAAGCCTTATCTTTTAAGTGCACGGGGAATTATGATATATCAAATCTGCTTCCCAAGGCTAACAAAGGCTACTGAGTTCTCATTGGAAACTGGTACCAGATGTAGTGCCCTTATTAATGGGTGCCCTCCAGGGTCATAGGCTGTGGTACTGAATGAATGGGCTGATACATACATACTAAGAGTGTGGTCATTTTCTTAACAACAAGGAGGGGAGGGGGCTGGTGGAATATCAGAGCTCTCTGGGGAGGGGTGGGAGTGGAAAAGATTTCACCCCTTTTTTTCAGCAAAAGAAAAAGCCCAGGCTGCTATACAAAAAAAGGGGGGGTCGAAAAGACTTCAGGGGAATGAAATATATTTTACTTGCATGCATGAAAATCCACTGACAGTCCCCTGTTGTTAAGGAAAGTGACCATTCCTTATGATCTACACTGTAGGGTTCTTAAGTACATGTGATAGTTTAGTTTCTTGGATGCTAATCATAAAATGCAGCAGGCTATGACTTCATGGTCAAGAGGGTAGCCACCAGATCTGAAATAATGGGTATATGAGTACACTGAAGGAGTTAGCTTTTGAAATAATTATACAATATTTGCGATGATATTCCATAATTGTCGCTTTTACATGTGGACATGGGCCTTGTGAAAATATCTTGAACATTAGAGGAAACTCTTAAATTCTTTTTACTCACTGGTGCTTTTAATAGTGACATCATGTTTGAGAATACAAACTATTTACCACTTCACACCCAATGCTGTGTACTTTATGTAATGTGTATCTACAAGTATATACATGGATGTACATGTACACAATATTTACCTCCCCATATCTCCACCAGCCGATACTGCCACCCACACCCCTGCCCACAGCGATCTATGTAGATATATGAGGCTCAGATTCAATCAGTACAGGTTGTACAGGCTGTAGCCGAATGACGCACTTAAGGAATTACAAAGACTCTTGAGCAGTTGTTGTGTGAATTCTGTAGGGTTTTTGTATGATACATGAACGCAGTCCTTGTGAGAGGATATGATGTATCAATGGACCATTAGTCTTTATAACATTAGCCGGGCCGCTGATGCATTATTGCTTTATGCCCGTTGGTCATCATTGATGCAGCCCTGCTAACCACACTGAAAACATGGAAGATCCGAAACTAGTCAGCGGTGACCACGTTAGGTCCTCAAGTTGACGATACCTAAAACTACAACTTTAGGTAGTCAAAATGATGACTTAAGGTCATCATCCTGACAACCTGAGTCGTCAGGATGACAGTACAGAGTCGTCATATTGATGACTCAGGTCGTCAGGATGACGACCTAAAGTCGTCATTTTGACTACCTAAAGTTGTAGTTTTAGGTATCATCAACTTGAGCACCTAAAGTGGTCACCGCTGACTAGTTTTGGATCTTCCATGTTTTCAGTGCACCTCACTAGGGCTACTCCAGGGCAGTCAGCATGATGCTACAATGAGGGGCTGGTGAGCAATATTGGCCAATGGGACCAATGGACATGATGCCCGCCTGCATCAGCAGCCTTTAAAGGGTTAATAGGAATGGTGAGTCAGGTTTGAATGAGTAGAGGTAAGAGGTAGAACACATTTAGCTGCCTGCACTTTGGCTGCACTTCAAACCATCATTCTGACCTCCTCCATAATGCCAGACACTTTGTGATGTAGGGCGGGAGTGTAATGGCACTAATGGACTGTGGAGTCTTCTCTCGCTGTCACCTTTCTAACCCACCTGTCTTTCCGCTCATCACACATTTCACTTATTTCACTCCTCTTTCTCTGTCTCCTTATTCCAATATTGCTCATGGTCTGCCCATCTCTCGTTGCCTCCTGTGCACTTGACGGGGTACCTTGGTGGGACCCGGATGTAGATTTTGAGATGTATCATGTCCCCGTGTCAATGTTAAGAAGGCATCATGTCTCGTGGTGCATGTCCCCATGTTGATTTTAAAGAAATTCAATGTGGCTGTATTGATTTTATGAAGTTGCAATTAAACTATGGAAATAATATAGCGTTTATTGCAGTGTCAAAAGTAAGGGGTCTGAGGCAACTTTCATGACCTTATCTACATCGGTGTGCCTGACTCTCTCCCTTTTCACAAGAAAAAAACACATTCAGATCATAATAATACAGCCAGTCTGGAAGTCTTAGAACTGCAATAGTATTTTTAATAACTGCAATGTCAGCACATTTTGTATGTATGAGCAAATAGCAGCAGGAAGCGGTTGTCGCGTCCCTTCATATCACATTGTGTCTGCAATGCCAAACTAACACTAGTAGGGGGTCATAACAGCAATGGCAGCTAAACTGATGTTTTCTCCACCCTGAAGGGTGTTCTATCTTCTGTGCCACTTGTTATTAAAGTTGGGATGACAGCTAAAGGGATGAGAAATGATGCTCTCTCCTCTTCCCCCACACTATCATGATGAGCTGCATCAAGGTACTTAAAGTTGGGATAACAGCTAATGGCAGCTAAAATGATGCTATCCGGTAAGCTCTGTGTTTTTGGGTTAACAGCTAATGGAACTTAAGGTGGGTCGCTACTTTTGGATTTGGGCCTACCACCCAGATCCCTGCGCATATAGATTATCTTCATCAGAATCAGCCCATCTTTGGTATCCGTATACTTATATCAGCCCTAAATGTGCACAAATCTTTTTGGATGGCTCCGATCAAAATTGTTTTTTTTATGACACTTTGAAATTTTGGGACATTTAAATCTAGATTTTTCTCATGATTCTCTAACATTCTTTTGCACCTTAGAATTATAGCACTTACAATACCAAGACAATGCTCTAGAAGTGGTAGGCTATTCACAGTGACCAAGAGCATATAGTGAAGCAGTCAAATGACAAGGATTTGCATATTTTACCCGACATGCAGTGCTTTGAATATGGATTTTTGGTAATTTGTTCAATACTCTTTTAATTCACATGGCCAAAACTATAAAATAATGCATGGGACCCCATATCAAAATTACTCTTATTAAAAGGCAAATTATCTGAACAATATTCTGAAGAAGTTTAACAAAGATTTAGTGGTTGAAAATATGCATTTTATTTGTTTTCACTATAAAATGATAGAAAATTTACCCCTCTCTTTTCCGAAAAATGAGAAATTTACCCAGAATGCCATGCTGTGGACTTAAAATCAAAAATTCTTAATAAATAAGCATATCAGACTGTTTACCATGTGAGGTTTCATATATCTGTATCAAATAATTATGACAGAAAAAAATTCTCAAATCTGAGACACATTTTCTCTAATTTCTAGTTGAAGATTAAAATACTTTTATTTTTCAAAAATCTGTAGAAAAAAAAGACCCCCTACTTTTCTTTTCATGTTCTTATTCTAGATGATTTCTTGAACCTCTGGGAGAAAAATGAAGTAAATCTAGGATCTTTGATTCAATGGTAGCGACCCACCTTAAATGAATTGCTCTTTCTACTTCCCTCACACTTTGGAAGAGTTCCTCTACACTACCTCTTATTCTTAGTGAACATCGGATATCAGCTAATGCAATACATGTAAGAGTGCTGCTCTCCTAATTCCTGGCACACAGTAAGAGTAAAAGTGTTTTCCTACCTCCTCTAATTAAAGTTGGGTCATTAGCTAATTCAGCCCAACATTGTAGTAAATTGCTAATGGGTCGATATAGTTTTAACATTATATATGTGTAAAGAAACAATGAAAAAAGTCCTTTCATTAGATAGAAAGCTTTTGTTGCATTCATTGTTCTAACCCTCTCTTCTCTTTTGAGTCTTTACAACCAAAACTACATTTTATCAATATCCATATCCTGACACTTACTAAAACACTCAGAGTAACCCCTCAATGTCCACTCAGGCAAAAAAAATTAATAAAGGTGTGTTTCCGGTAACATGGCTCAAAGGGTTAGGGACAGTAGGTCGTTTTTTTGTGTTTTTTTATACGAAATAGAAATACGAAAAGTATGTGAGAAATGTGAAAAGTATGGAGAAGATATGCCTTATGAAACTCAAGACCCATAGAAAAATAAATAGAAAATTATGAAAAATAGGAAGAAAACCTTCGAAAACAGATGGAAATTTATGAAAGATTCCTTAAAATTCTCAAAATGAAAGATGTTGGCATGGTGCAGGAGTGCATCACTGAGAGAAGTACGAAAAGTATATGAGAAATATGAAAAGTATGGAGAAGATACCATGGCATGTGAAGCATTAATGCACCATGCTGTCCTTATGCACCATGGCATGTGAAGCATTAATGCACCACGCTGTCCTTATGCACCATGGCATGTGAAGCATTAATGCACCATGCTGTCCTTGTGCACCATGGCATGTGAAGCATTAATGCACCATGCTGTCCTTATGCACCATGGCATGTGAAGCATTAATGCACCATGCTGTCCTTATGCACCATGGCATGTGAAGCATTAATGCACCATGCTGTCCTTATGCACCATGGCATGTGAAGCATTAATGCACCATGCTGTCCTTATGCACCATGGCATGTGAAGCATTAATGCACCATGCTGTCCTTATGTACCATGGCATGTGAAGCATTAATGCACCATGCTGTCCTTATGCACCATGGCATGTGAAGCATTAATGCACCATGCTGTCCTTATGCACCATGGCATGTGAAGCATTAATGCACCATGCTGTCCTTATGCACCATGGCATGTGAAGCATTAATGCACCATGCTGTCCTGGGAGAGTGGGATGTTGTTTGAGGGTGGAGTGTAAAGTAGTAGGAAAGTCTAGAACTGACAGTAAGTGCTTCATAGATCATTCTCTCAAATGTTTCCAGACATATTTATCACCACCAGTACTAGAACAAACAGGAAACAGCAATAGCCAACTTCTCGAGAACTAATTATGAAACGATACACTCATTTGCAGGATTTGAAGTTTTAGCCTACATCCAGATATAATATGAATACATGGATTACAAAGTTGATATTTTTTATGTCTTCTTCCTTGTTGAGCCCTCGACACGACAATATGAAATTTTCATGTTTCCTTTACCTCATTTGGGAGGTTTCTGATCATTCCTGCTGGACCATGTTTGTGGTGCTGTGCATTGCTACAGTACTGGTCACTTGGTGCCGGAAAAGGCGGTGGGGGTATACCTCAATCCAAGACATAGGGGCAGGGAGGGGAGAGGTGGGGGGGGGTGAGAATATCCCCCCCCCTTAAAAATTTTAAAACCATTGCATAAACAAATATACCTCAAATAGCATCGAGGACATGCCCTATACCACTATAGGAAAAAAAAAATTCCAAGCTCCACTTGTGAAGTACTAGTTAGTGATTAAGTTGTAACTTGCCGCGACCCTGTGTGTAACGGGAGCTGTGATGTGCCAAATGTGTCATGACCCTATTTGTATCATTAGTATAATTACAATTAGCGCTACCCTGCATTGAGCCTGGATATCTTATGTATGTAGTGTAGGGTGATGTGCCAGTATGTATCACCATTAACTACATGTCATACTGTATATAAATACTGTATTGCCTTCATGTGGATACCAGCACATGTAGGTTTAAAAGGGTCATTTCCCACAACTCTTATACAAAATAGGCACTAATTCAAGGCCAATTCCTAATGTTTAGGAGGTACTTCAGAACAGGCCTATTCCTCATTCAAAGCGAGTGGCTATTCAATGTCTAGCGCCAATACGATATAATACAGTATGAACAAGCATTGGCATGTTTTTGTCGGTGTCAGTATATGGTGGTCATGCGTATGTCATTCAGGGATAAAGATACACTATATGGGAATACATGAGTTCTGTTATGTGATATGTCATAATAATACCATCTGTAGTTGTACATGTCATTGTCTCCTATTATAGCATCATCGACATATCATATCTCATATTGCTTTGACAACTACTCTCTCTGTCTCTCTCTCTGTCTCTCTCTCTGTCTCTCTCTGTCTCTGTCTGTCTGTCTGTCTGTCTCTCTCTCTCTCTCTCTCTCTCTCTCTCTCTCTCTCTCTCTCTCTCTCTTGTTGCTAAGATTTTCTCAATATGACATGTATTTAGTTAAGCATTTAATGCCTGTTAAGGGGCTGTGATAGGTACTATTCATATGCACAATTATTTTTCTAGGAACTTTTAGAACCAAAAGTCACGCCTCTCAAAGGTATGCCCTATAAGTTCTAGCATGTAAAATATCAATGTAGAGGGCCTGATCATAACCAATGGTACCTGATTACTCTGCACTCAACTCGTCAATAACTTCAAATGACCCCCTCCCCCCCCCATACAGAGAGTAAACGTGTCTGAGTGCTTACTATTTTTTATGTGTTTATCAGATTAGCCTATAGGTGTGTTACTGAGGTATTTCATCAGATAAGCACATCTTTGTTGATAAGGTAATAGATATTAGGTATCAGTTGTCACTGACCTTGGGGCACTGATTGCATACTATCAGACTGGTTCAAAGCTGATTACCGCCGCCCCTGATGTAACCTTGGCAGTGATATCTACGCTTCTGTCTCAGCATTTGGCCCTGTTTGGGCTGCATATATAGTGGTTCAATATTAAACCCACATATATACCACAGATTCAGACAATGTCTGAGGCCTACTGCAGCTTATAGCATTGCTCTGAACTCAGTGAGGGGTTGTTTCAGTTTTAGACCTAGCCTAGGAATAGCAACCTTTTCAGCCCCCATTGCGGCTTATGGCTTTCTCATAAACTCAGGGTGCGACTTATATGAGGAGTTTTGACCATAGGACAGTATGAACATTCTTATATATTCAAGTCTCAGGTGCGGCTTATACAGCTCTCCCAAAGTGTGGCTTATACTCAGCATTTCATAGTACTGGCAGGGCCTACATCTAAGGGTCGCTGATACATGAACTCAGCTTTGGGGATGTGATACAATAAGTTATAGCATAATATACCAGGATAATAAGTAAGCATTACTTGATGATGTACAGAGTACATAAATAGATATAGCATGAGTGACATAATATCTGCTACTATCTCTGCCTACCTTAGATTACATTCATCCCCAGAAATCGGATCATCGACAAACAAATGGGACCAGGGAACAAACAAGCCTTGACAGCTAAGGACTAGTAGTCATGTTTTTTTGGTATTCTGCATATCAAGGTACATAGTGAAATATGTCTAGTAGGGAACAAGTAATTAATGGATAATTCATGACGTGTGTGTGTTATCAAAGGATAATTAAACGAGGGCACAGCCCGAGTTAAATTATCCTTTGATACAGATCTTTGGCAGATCTTTGGCAGTACCTCCATCTTTATCAAACAAATCTAAGCAGATTTGGAAAAACTTTTGAGATGGACTGTTCCCTGTTAAACCTCTGCTGTAAACCACGTCTAATTTAGTGCCAGCATTACCAGCCCTTAGTGCACCAGCAACACTTAGTGAACAAGTAACCAATGGATAACTCATGACGAGTGTGTGTAAGTGAAGGATAATGACACGAGGCCGTAGGCTGAGTGTAATTAGCCTTTGCTAACACACACGAGTCATGAATTATCCATTGACTACTTATTTTATACCACGAAACCAATAAATAATCAATAGAATACCAATAAATTCAATTTGAAAACAAAAATTATTCCCCCTCCCCGGGACTCAATGCCAGCCATTGTGTGTACACAGTCACAGGTACATACACCTCGGCACCCGGCAGCGGACAGCGACAGCCCCGGTCTCGGCTAGGCTTGCTTTGACTGCGTCTCGCTGTTATGTTTGTGTATAATACACCTCCTCGCCCGGCAGCAGACAGCGACAGGGCACACGGCGAAAAAAAGATGCTTCTCGCGGTTATGTTTGTGTATAATACACCTCCTCATCCGGCAGCGGACAGCGACAGCGCACACGACGAAAAAAGATGCGCCCAGACCGGGACTCGAGCCGTGTACCTCTGACGGCTGAGCGCAACGTGCTAACCGCTAGACCACCACGTCTCCTCCTTCTGGGCCCGGCAGCGGACAGTGACAGCGCACACGGCGAAAAAAGAAGCTTCTCGCAGTTATGTTTGTGTATAATACACCTCCTCGCCCGGCAGCGGACAGCGACAGCGCACACGGTTTTGTATCATAGCAAGATGTGGTTCGAACCGAGCATATCTCGTCAGTCCCTGTGGCGCAATGCATAGGGGGTTGGACTAGGAATCTTAGGTTGCAGGTTCGAGCCCTACCATGGCAATGAAATAGTCTGTTGGTTTTAACATGTAACATATGACATGGAAGGACATGAGAGGCGTGCGGTTATCCTGGATAACCGCATGGGGTGCGGGTTATCCATGGATAACCGCACGCCTTAGAAAATTGATGTTAGAGCCTACAGGGTGTGCAATATCAACAGATATGTGGATGGAAATAGTCACCAAAAAGCACTGTGTAACCCAGAAATCGTGGTATAAGGTAAGCTAACGATGGCAGGTTTCAGAGAAATTGGAAGGACTGTAATAACCTGCATAAAATAAAGCTTATAATACATGATGATACACCCTTGATGTGTCTTATAGAACCTGTGTCAGTGTCCACCTTATAGGGGAGAGTTGAATACTGTAGAACTGTGTAAAACCAAGTCTCAGATGCACCTTGGTACTAAGCCTTCAGAGCTGATGCAAAGCTATGGGAGTACCAGAGTATAATCAGCACATAGCTGATTATAACTGTACCTCATTCTTACATAACTCCTCAGGGTACCAGTGTACAAATAAACCCTCCGGAGGCCTTTTCTTAAGACGCTACGGCTGCACCCTCCACGTCGTACCAGAATTCTAGAATGGTATTGAGATTTCAAGGTGCGTTGGGTTATGTCGGATCCTAGTGCCCCTATACCATAGTGCTGCTGTTCTATCAGTAACCCTAACCCAGAGGTCAGACTGCCCACACACACAGACACACAGAGAGTCACCAGCTGGTACACAATCACTGCTGTGTGTTTACATGTCTACAGCACTTGCTTCTACTCACATGTAGGCCTGAAATAACCCTTCCTGGAGGCCTTTTCTTATACTGCTTAGCCAAAGGCGCGATGATTTGGAATCCTTCAGGGAAAAACTGGGGAATTGTAAGGAATGGGCTACAGCTGCCCCTATACAATTGGCATTTGATGAACTTTGAAGCCGGTACGAGAGTGACAGGCCCTATATGTTCTAGTGGAACGGGCCCGGATATTGGCATTTATAAAGTTCTGTGATACTGTGTCTAGGGTGTGTATAGTTAGAGCATCATTCTCAGTGTAAAATCTATACCTCACATCACATACACCACACAATAGGTAATCACTGGGATCATGGACCAGTGGGGCACAT
The DNA here is from genome assembly GCA_949317995.1 of Acholoe squamosa. Classification (NCBI taxonomy): domain Eukaryota; kingdom Metazoa; phylum Annelida; class Polychaeta; order Phyllodocida; family Polynoidae; genus Acholoe; species Acholoe squamosa. The sequence goes on from OX439047.1 coordinate 70,402,274, forward strand.
TGGACAATCTATACCTCACGTCACATACACCACACAATAGGTAATCACTGGGATCATGGACCAGTGGGGCACATTGGACAATCTATACCTCACATCACATACACCACACAATAGGTAATCACTGGGATCATGGACCAGTGGGGCACATTGGACACTCTATACCTCACGTCACATACACCACACAATAGGTAATCACTGGGATCATGGACCAGTGGGGCACATTTTACACCCCTCTCTGTCATATACATGTAGTATGTGCCTTTATAAGGAAGTAACGAGACCTCTGACACAACGCGCTCCGTCACCATAAGGGACTCTCTGTGCGAACAGATAATGTCTCTAGGCCAAAATAAAAGTTGTGTTTCCAGTAACCTGACCGACCCTAGCAAAACAGGGCAAAACTTTTTTTTTTTTTACTTTGAAGAATTTTTTCTTTATTTTTTTAGGAATATTTTCTTAATTTTTAGAAAGTTTTCATACTTTTTTGAGGATTTTTATATTTTTCTCCATTTTCCTTTTCATATTTTTCCCCCCTTTCACAGTTGTCAACTTTTTCCATCATTATTTTGTGATGAAATCAAAGAATTTGATATATCCATTGATATGTGTCCTAACATTTCTCATATCTACATATGTAAAAAAAACCATAAAAAATGAAAAAAAGAAGACATCTAACCTACCGACCCTTCCTTTTCAATCATGCTACTGGAAAGAAACAATATTCTTTTTTTGGCCCTATCACTGGGTGGGTGATGGGATATGTATCCCTTACCATGGGCATGGAGAGTATTATTATTTCTGATAAGGAAACATTTCACAGATGGCTGCATTGATATATTGATATATTATGTTACTATTAGACACATAGCTGCCATATGTAGTGCCCTTGCCAATACCATCCATACTGGGATCTCTGTCTCTCTCTTTCTGTCTCTGTCTGTCTGTCTCTCTTTCTCTCTCTCTGAATGTCTCTCTCTCTCTATGCCTCGCTTTGTCTCTGTCTGTCTGTCTGCCTGCTTTTCTCTCTGCCTCTCTTTGTCTCTGTCCCTGTCTCTCTCTTTCTATCACTGTCTGTCTCCCTGTGTCACTCTATTCCCCTCTCTCGCTCTGTCTGTCTGTTTGCATGAATGTTGGTCTCTCTCTCTTTCTCTCTCTCTCTCTCTCTCTCTCTCTCTCTCTCTCTCTCTCTCTCTCCATCTCTCTCTCTCTCTCTCCATCTCTCTCTCTCTCTCTCTCTCTCTCTCTCTCTCTCTCTCTATCCCGTCTCTGTTTTTCTGTTTCATTAGTTTCCTCACCACCCCTCTTACAATGAAATGAAGACTAATTGATCCATTGTCACCCTAATGGACGTTTCCTGTCTGCTTCTGATTGATATAAGTACATGGAGCATTGAAACCAATTAACATGGTTAATGTGATGATATTCTAATCTAACCAATTACCATGGTTAATGTGATGATATTCTAATCTAACGAATTACCATGGTTAATGTGATGATATTCTAATCTAACGAATTACCATGGTTAATGTGATGATATTCTAATCTAACGAATTAACATGGTTAATGTGATGATATTCTAATCTAACCAATTACCATGGTTAATGTGATGATATTCTAATCTAACGAATTAACATGGTTAATGTGATGATATTCTCATCTAACGAATTAACATGGTTAATGTGATGATCTTCTAATCTAACGGTTGCACATTTAAAGAGTAGTTCAAATAGTTTGAGTTCCGTCCCTATCTTTCTGTGTGTTTTTTTTCTCTTTCTCTCTCAGTATCAACACTTATTGCTATACTGCGATTCTTGGATTTGCTGTAGTCCGCTATTGCAGTAACACAGTCTGCAGTTCGAGCCATTCAAACAGTAGATGCGATATTGGTGGTGCGCTTGTTCACTGCCGATACACAGACGGCAATGACAACAGCCCTCCATATTCACAAAAAAAAAGTGATTCAACATATAATTTCTTTCATTAGTCAGCTGCATAAAATGACTCCCTGACAATAATAAGTCCAGCTATGTCCTTAATGATCCTCCCCATAATGTCCCCATAGTGTCAATGCCATATAGTGATCCAATTGTAATGGCTGAAATGTAATGCTTCTAATCTGATCTGATCCTTAAAGTTTAATTTTCTTTTCATGTAGTACATAATGAAATTCAGACTAATTGGGATTTTTCTCTGACCATAAGGATTAGTCAAGTTTCTGAAACTGATTGGAAACAATTGAATTAGAATTAACATGTTTAATGCAGTGGCAAGTTGTCAGAGTCCAAGAACAGAAATCATAAACCTCCCCCAACCCCTTATCACTTCATCAACACAATCAATAGTGAACAAGTAATTAATGGTAACAAGGGGGGCGAAGCCCCCCGAGTTGCATGTTATTGTTGGTTATACCACGATTTCTGGCTTACACAGTGCTTTTTGGGGTCTATTCCCATCCACATATCTGTCGATATTTCACACCCTGTAGGCTTTACCATCGATTTTGTAAGGCGTGCTGTTATCCATGTAAAGCGTGCTGTTATCCAGGATAACAGCACGCCTCTCAGGATAACAGCACACCTCTCATGTCCTTCCATGTCATATGTTAAAACCCATGATAGACTTGGCCAGGGCAGGGCTGGAACCTGCAGCCTCAGATCCCTAGTCCAACCCCCTATGCAGTGCGCCACAGGGACTGACGAGAAGTGGTTGGCTAGAACTAAACCAAACAAAGGAATCCTAGCCGGGCGCCGAGGCGTGTGTACCGATCGTGTATTATACACAAACATAACAGGAAGACACAGCTTTTTTCGCCATGTGCGCTGTCGCTGTCCGCTGCCGGGCGAGGAGGTGTATTATACACAAACATAACAGCGAGAAGATTCAAAGCTTTAGCTGTCCACTGCCGGGCGAGGAGGTGTATTATACACAAACATAACAGTGAGACGCATTCAAAGCTTTAGCTGTCCGCTGCCAGGCAGGAGGTTCTAACCAAGCATTTTTCATCAGTCCCTGTGGCGCACTGCATAGGGAGTTGGATTTGGGATCAGGAGACTGCAGGTTCAACCCCTACCCTGGCCATTACAATTTCGTAGGTTTCAACATGTAACCTATGACATGTAAGGAGGCATGTTATCCATGTAAGGAGGCATGTTATGCATGGATAACATGCCTCCTTACAGGGATAACCACACACCTTACAAAAGTCATGATGCATGCATCATGGTGTGCAATATCGACAGGTATGTGCATGGGAATATCCAGAAAAAGAACCCAAAATCACAGAAGTCGTGTAATAACTAGCAGTAATCCATGATATGAACACCTCGTCTAGGTTAACTGATCGGTTTTCATTTTTTATTTTTATTTTACCTTGTCTGCAATGCAATCAAGACTAACTGGTACTTTGTCAGCCTAATCGACTTTTCCTGTTGCTTCTAATTGAGACCAGTTAATGAAGTAATGGAATAGGAAAGTTTAATGTAATGCTCCTATTCTAGGAGCTGGTTTATTAAAATCTACTTTAAAGAGTGATTCAAAGAGCTCCATCTTGCCCCCACCCCCCACAGTTATATCACTTATTGCTATATTGTAAATCTAGGATTTCTCATAGTTTGTTAATAAAGGGCCAAAAACAGGGAACAGACAGTCTAAGCTATATCCAGCCATTGTAACAGACAGTCTAAGCGATATCCAGCCATTGTAACAGAGAGTCTAAGCGATATCCAGCCATTGTAACAGAGAGTCTAAGCTATATCCAGCCATTGTAACAGACGGTCTAAGCTATATCCAGCCATTGTAACAGACGGTCTAAGCTATATCCAGCCATTGTAACAGACGGCCTAAGCTATATCCAGCCATTGTAACAGACAGTCTAAGCTATATCCAGCCATTGTAACAGACAGTCTAAGCTATATACAGCCATTGTAACAGACGGTCTAAGCTATATCCAGCCATTGTAACAGACGGTCTAAGCTATATCCAGCCATTGTAACAGACGGTCTAAGCTATATCCCGCCATTGTAACAGACGGCCTAAGCTATATCCAGCCATTGTAACAGACAGTCTAAGCTATATCCAGCCATTGTAACAGACAGTCTAAGCTATATACAGCCATTGTAACAGAGAGTCTAAGCGATATCCAGCCATTGTAACAGATGGTCTAAGCTATATCCAGCCATTGTAACAGACGGCCTAAGCTATATCCCGCCATTGTAACAGACGGCCTAAGCTATATCCCGCCATTGTAACAGACGGCCTAAGCTATATCCCGCCATTGTAACAGATGGTCTAAGCTATATCCAGCCATTGTAACAGATGGTCTAAGCTATATCCAGCCATTGTAACAGACGGTCTAAGCTATATCCAGCCATTGTAACAGACAGTCTAAGCGATATCCAGCCATTGTAACAGACAGTCTAAGCTATATCCAGCCATTGTAACAGATGGTCTAAGCTATATCCAGCCATTGTAACAGAGAGTCTAAGCTATATCCAGCCATTGTAACAGACGGTCGAAGCTATATCCAGCCATTGTAACAGACAGTCTAAGCTATATCCAGCAATTGTAACACTAGGTGTGATATTTGTGGTGCACTTGTATACTGCCTCTACACAGGTGGCTATGATAATGACCCTATCATAAACCATAGACACAATGTACTCAAATAGGATTACTCATATGACTAATCTGGCAAGACTTTACAGATGGTTTGGTGACCATATCTTTCAACCATTATTTGTCATGCTGCCAAGGTCCATTTAGAATCTCCTCCCTAGTACTCATCTATCTCATGCAGTTGGACGCAGATCGAAAACATAGAAAAAGTACACTTTCTACCCACCACATGGATATATAGTAGAACACGTATTATTCTGGAATACAGTTGTGATTTATAGCCCTGCTGCAATTCTGTCTGAGAGTGTAGACACAGTCTCTACCATGGTCTGATAGTGTAAAGCATATGGCTAGTTTAGGAGCATTGGTTGGACGGTTTGAGTTTGAATAGCCATATATTTTTTGTTACTATTAGTCTTACTAAGAACCTCACATGATGACGCCTTTATATCTCTCACACCTGTCACAGCAACATTTCAATAACCCATGTCATGCCTTGTGTGAGATTTCTGAAAAAGAGTCCAATAAGAATGTGATACAAGTGTTATGGTTTGGTCAGTTGTACTAATGCGTTAGTCAGAATGACTCTCTCTCCAAGGTTCTGTATATTTTCTGATCATAATGTCTCCATGTTAACTGCAAGTTGCTTATGTTGATTTAGAAATTCATGCTGTCTTTTCTCCGAAGGGTGGAATTATCAATTGGCATATTCTGAATAATTTGACATGTATGATCATCAAGGAAATACATGGTAAATGCTAAAGAGACAGTCCCCTGGTCCTAGCCTTATCTAAGTTTGGTGATGGTTTTCATTTCCTTCTGTTTTTTTTAACCTGCTTGCAATGAAATCAAAACTGATTGGTTCTTCATCACTTAATGGACCTTTCCTGTTGATTAGCTTCTAAGTGAGAATATCAACCTGACGACAATCTCTTTTTCCCTTCTGAGATTCTTAGTATAGCTGAACAGTCTCAAGCGGTCTACTGTGAGTCAGGTTCAGGAAAGCTGGTAACAATCTCTACCATGATCTATTGATCTGACTGATATGGCCAATTTAGCATCATTTCATGGACTTTCTGCAGTCGGAATTGCCATATCTACTTAAAATTGGTCATCTTACTGAGAACCCCACATGTTGCCGCCTTAATTCCTCTCGCACCTGTCACTGATATTAGGTCTCACAGCAATATTTCAATAGCCCACACCAGGTATATTGTGATGTCTCTGAGAATGACACCTGGATTCCAATAAGAATCTGATCCTTATGGTGCTGATGACAAACTTATTTGTCTGTTGTCAAGTTTAATTGTTCCCCAAATGAAGATTTTCTCCTTAGATTTCCTCTTTTAACACCTAAAGAAGCATGGACTGTTGGTGTTAATAAACTGGTAAAGTATGATTACAAAATAAAGATATTGGATGGAATCTGAGGTTTGTTCATGGTGCTCACTGCACCTCATTCCACTACAAAATCTCCCAGTCAAATTGTAAATATTATGATAATTCCCTTTAAAACATTATGGGTATTTCTCTTGTCCACCACATTTCTAAGAAATTGTTATAGGATGGGTATTTGTTTTAAAATAAGAAAAATATGGTAAAAAAAAAAAGAAAAAGAAGCGAAGTTAAAAAGTATAGTGCAAGCTGAGATAGTGGTAGATTCAGTATTTGCAGTGCAGTCATGTGGAGCCGTGCCTTTACACAGTACTACACTAATGGGCCAGACTCTAACACAGCTCTCATGGTGTCACACCCATGGGCCTAAGAAGCCACACTTGATAGACTTGGCTGTCTTCTGTTGATTTCTAGAAATTGTATGTTCCATGTCTCTGTTGCCACATCAAAAATAATGTCCCCATGTTAACTTTGTAGGGGCTCGTAGATCGTGATATAGTGTGAGCTTCTCCCTCGAGAGGGCGTTTCGAGCGGTGCGCCCACCACCGGTAGTCACTAGAGGTCTCCTCGACCCCTGGTCCCTGCGGGGTGGTGGCAGCACTGTTCGCCTCGTCCCAGCTCCTACCTGGGGCCGGGGAAGGCGTTAGTCTGGCTCTAGCTGCCAACAGAGTCAGACCACTTTTACCTGAGCTTACAGTTAAGCAGTACCCTTCGACGTAGATGTGAAACATATACCGTAATAAATACAAGCCAGTTGCACTAACCCGAGATCCCTTGTCTGGTCTTCACTTCGAACTAGTCGAGACATCAATTCGAACCATTACAACTTCAACTCGCTTCAAAGCTGTGGATTTATAAATTGACATATTTCAAATAATATGATATGTTTGATCATGAGAAATCTACATAATAAGTGCTCAAGAGATGGTGCCCTGGTCTCAGCCGTCTCTAGGTCTTCACTTTTTTTTTCTTTTTTACATTGCTTGCAATAAAATGAAGACTAATTGGTCCTTCAACGCCATGATGGACTTTTCCCTTCAAGCGCTAAGCTTCTAAATAATTTCAGCAAACAAAGTTATCAATACGTGTAACAAAGTTATCAATTTAGGGAATTACAATTTACACAATGTGTCACTTTCTGATGCATGCCTGCTCAGGCTTCTTGGTGGATTTAGGCCTTTGGTCAGTCTGTTGTAAAAGGTCAAAATGACTCCCTTTACAGAGTTTTGTCAATAAAAAATCAGGCAATAACAAGGTGATAAAAAACACTGGTTATCCTCGGAGATGAGGAGTAAAGCTGAACAGTGTCAAGTGAGCCGCAAACAGGGAGAGATAATGGCCTATATCAGGGATTGGACACAATAGTCAAATAGTCAGATAGTGTACCTCATTATGGCTAATTTGGCAAAGTTTCACGGATAGGTTGCTGTCTAAATTGCCATATCTTTTTATCATCAGTGGTCCAAACAAGGACTGTTATAAACTTGTATAGCAAATTATTTCTCCCCATTCCTCCTACATCTGAGCAGCCATTATTAATCTATTTCATAGTCCAATATTTCCGCTCTTCTGAAAGGTTGCTTCTCTCCTACATCCCTCCCCTCTACTTCCGTTCTGGCTGCCTAGATGCAGTGTAGAACTGCTGCGCGTTAGGTGCAGATGGAACACATTGAAAGCTATAGTCACAATCTATACCAAAATTTCATAGTCTTACTGATATGGACAATTTACACTGTAAGTTTATGTTTTATAACAGAGATGTATCTTGTAAACTCACAGGGGAAAATGCTGTACTCTCAAATACATGACTCTTACTGTAATACCAAGGCTTTGTAGATATATGTGTACAGTGAGTGATCCTGTATAATTACTATCCTGTATATGGTATACTACTGTCCCCACTGGAGGCCAGTAGTATACCATATGTTTAGTAAGTGTAGTCTTATATCGCACACCTCAATCCAATATTGTCCCAAGAGCTTAATGATGAATTGCAATATGATAATAACCTCAACAGGTGCAATCTAGCATTGTGCACCAATGGTATTGTACAAGGCTACCTGAGAAGAAACTAGGAACAACCAATGATATGCATAGATGACACCATAACTGTGACTAAATCTGAAATACTAGTCCCTGGACTCTGGGGTTGAAGCTAACATAGGCCTACCTGCCTTTAGGTCATTTAAGTGTTAAAACTGAATGACCATGAAATGGTTTGGGTGAGATAGTTCTCTTCTTCTCTTACCCTCAATAGTGCCTCACTTCATTGGGATTGGAGACAGTTTTGTCTTCATTAGGCATGCATGGTTTATAGTATCAATGCATGCATGGAGCGCAAACATAAGGGATGATTACCATGAACTGACCCCAATAGCAGAGTATATATCAGTGTCTTTTATAACATACCTGTATATACAATACATTTGTTGTTGATTAACAGAACCCCTTGCTGTAATTCTACAATTCAAGTTTCTGTAATTTTACAGCAATAGTTGCTGGAACGTCAGTTGCCAGCAATGGTTTCTGTACAGTTAGAGTATATTTTTTTGTTCATTTACAGCAGAATTTGCTGTCCATTCACAGACATTTCTTGCGTTAATTTACAGAATATGTTTCTGTACAACTGATTGATCTTGCTGTATGATCACAGTGGCTGTTACTGTAAGATTACTCAGAATTGTTCTGTAAAATTACAGTGATTCACCTCCTGTAGATTTACAGCAAAATGTACTGGAACCAAAGTTGCCAAGGGATTTTGCTGCAAAATAACCCTGCCTACTTCTTACAGTGTAGCAACATTTCTTGGACATGTTGCAGTCAAAATTGCCATATCTGGTTACTATTAGTCATCTTTCTGCCAATCTCACATGTCACCTCCAGTCCTCTCTCACCTGTCACTGCTGTTAGGTTTCACGTCAATATTTTAATAAGCCACACTGGGTATTGTGTGATGGTTCTGCAGATGACACCCAGACTCCAATAAGAATCTGATCCTCATGGTTCTGATGACAAACTTATTTGTCTATTGTTAGCTTTAATTGTTCCCCAAATGGAACTTTCCTTCTTTAACACTTAAAGAAGCATGGCCTGTTGGTGTTAATAAGCCTGGTTAATTATTATTACAAAATAAAGATATTGGGTGTAATTTGAGGCTGTTTATGGTTCTGACTGCACCTCATTCCACTACAAAACTTCTCACTCAAATTGTGAATATACATGGACATATTGGGGTATTTCTAGAAAATTGTTACAGTATGGGTTATTTTTATAGAATGAGAAATAAAGAAAAATTGAAGCAAAGTAAAAAGAAAAATAGTGCATGCTGACATAGTGGTAGATTCAATACTTGCAGTGTACTCATGTGTACCTACACTTGGCTACATGGATTGGGCAGACTGTAACAGATGGCCATGGCCCAAGAAATGTCCCGGGATAAAAAGCATTAATTTTTAAACATTGTATGCTCCATATCAAGTGGCAGATGCAAAATTTGAAAAAGCAGGGGGCGTGGCCCAAAAAGAGGGGGTGCACCCCCTCTTTTTTGAGCAAATTTTGAGATCCAAAATAAGCAGATAAACTCTTAAGTACTAACAAAAAGAAGGAAGCGTACATCCCCAAACCCCCGCTAAATCCGCCACTGATATCTTTATTGTTAAGCAATTAGAGTGTCCATATTTTAATTCCCAGTTACATGTGGATGCTTACAAATTCTTCGAGTCCATGTAATATATTCTGAAGTGAAGATGTTGAATCATAAAACCATGGAAAGCTCTATGGTATGAGTCCCCAAAATATCACCGACTAATGAATTTCCCTTTACCCAAATATTGCCGTAATTGATTTCTTGCATACACCGTGTTCCCTGTGCATTCCAATATCCCGTCATTGACTACAAACCTAGACATGGAGGTCAAATAACACAATCAATGATGTAAACAGAACTGAGCTATTGTGCTAAAACTGACGTTTTCGTTTTATACTTTCAGAATTAGATGTCTGCTTCAACTGCTAACTCACATATCACCATGGCAACCACACACTGTGTCACAGGACCTGTCCCCATGACAACCAGTCAAGTCCCCATGACAACCAGGCACAGCACCATGACAACCAAGAGCTACACACATACACACAGACACTTTACAACGCTTGTGTTGTTAATTTCCGCCTGTTTCCTGCTAGTTCTCATTCCGCCCACAAGGGGTAGGACTGTCGCTGCCAGCAACACCAATGCATCACACCCCAGAAACCAGCTACATCTGGGAGGTGTGAATGCGGGTGGTGTTGATGTGACATCAGAGCCCCCTGGTGGTAAAGATAGGAACCACTCGGGGGGTGGTGAGGAGGGGGACCATGAGCATGAAGAGAGTACAGGTATCATTGTAGCTGGCTGGAACTGGCATCATGTCCATCAGCCCTTTGTTATTACGCTAGTACTCATAGCAGCTGCCATCTTGAAACTGGGTGAGTACCGCCTGAAATTATTAAATCTGAATCGATTATGCGTTCCGAGGGATGGTCAGATGGCATTGCTACTACTTTTGCTGTTCACAACAGCATACTGTTTGATTACATTTTACATAGATTCGGCCTGTGGTAGGGAACAAATTATTACATAAGAAAAGGGAAAATGAATTCATTTTAAGTTAAAGTTGTTGTCAAAGTTGCTGTCCTGTGTATTAAGTACTGTTTGTACCAAATGTAGCCTGTTTGTATGTTTTTTTACTGCAGGGTTCCACCACGCGGGGCGGTTACCACAGTTTGTACCTGAATCATGGTAAGTAAGGCTCCACATAATGCTATAAGACAGTGTGACGGAGCCACTATAGCCACTTCTCTTCTTACTCCTTATGATAAGCCAATAGTGCATCAATGCATCATGTCCATCAGCCAGGTTGATGCAGTCTAACTAGTCATTTGTAAACCAGGACACATGTAGGTGCCCATCATGATTTGTAAACCATGACACATGTAGGTGCCCATCATGAGGCACCAATGAGGTGCTGGAGGACATGACACATGTAGGTGCCCATCATGATTTGTAAACCATGACACATGTAGGTGCCCATCATGAGGTACCAATGAGGTGCTGGAGGACAGGACACATGTAGGTGTTCATCATGAGGCACCAATGAGGTGCTGGAGGACATGACACATGTAGATGTTCATCATGATGCACCAATGAGGTGCTAGAGGACAGGACACATGTAGGTGTTCATCATGAGGCACCAATGAGGTGCTGGAGGACATGACACATGTAGGTGTTCATCATGAGGCACCAATGAGGTGCTAGAGGACATGACACATGTAGATGTTCATCATGAGGCACCAATGAGGTGCTAGAGGACATGACACATGTAGGTGTTCATCATGAGGCACCAATGAGGTGCTAGAGGACAGGACACATGTAGATGTTCATCATGATGCACCAATGAGGTGCTAGAGGACAGGACACATGTAGGTGTTCATCATGAGGCACCAATGAGGTGCTAGAGGACAGGACACATGTAGGTGTTCATCATGAGGCACCAATGAGGTGCTGGAGGACATGACACATGTAGATGTTCATCATGATGCACCAATGAGGTGCTAGAGGACAGGACACATGTAGATGTTCATCATGAGGCACCAATGAGGTGCTAGAGGACAGGACACATGTAGGTGTTCATCATGAGGCACCAATGAGGTGCTAGAGGACAGGACACATGTAGGTGTTCATCATGAGGCACCAATGAGGTGCTGGAGGACATGACACATGTAGATGTTCATCATGATGCACCAATGAGGTGCTAGAGGACATGACACATGTAGGTGTTCATCATGAGGCACCAATGAGGTGCTGGAGGACATGACACATGGAGGTGTTCATCATAATGCACCAATGAGGTGCTAGAGGACATGACACATGGAGGTGTTCATCATGAGGCACCAATGAGGTGCTAGAGGACATGACACATGTAGATGTTCATCATGATGCACCAATGAGGTGCTAGAGGACAGGACACATGTAGATGTTCATCATGAGGCACCAATGAGGTGCTGGAGGACATGACACATGGAGGTGTTCATCATAATGCACCAATGAGGTGCTAGAGGACATGACACATGGAGGTGTTCATCATGAGGCACCAATGAGGTGCTAGAGGACATGACACATGGAGGTGTTCATCATAATGCACCAATGAGGTGCTAGAGGACATGACACATGGAGGTGTTCATCATGAGGCACCAATGAGGTGCTAGAGGACATGACACATGTAGATGTTCATCATGATGCACCAATGAGGTGCTAGAGGACATGACACATGGAGGTGTTCATCATGAGGCACCAATGAGGTGCTAGAGGACATGACACATGTAGATGTTCATCATGAGGCACCAATGAGGTGCTAGAGGACATGACACATGTAGATGTTCATCATGATGCACCAATGAGGTGCTAGAGGACACTTTCTACAGCTTTTCATTGGTGCATAATGGTCATGTACCAATTCAAAAGAAAAGTTAGATTCCTCTTGCTAGTTAGACATTGGTTTGCATTTCATCAGGCTGTTCCTATCAAGGGATAGCCCAATGTCAAAGTCAGGTAATAACCTAAAATTGTTTCATCAAACTCTACCTAGTCAACTGATGTTTAAATCTTCATCCCATGGTCATTCGAGGGGTCTAGATGGGATGGGGGCTTAAATCACTAGACGATTTTAAGAAAGACCCATGTCATATGTCTCTAAATTTGAAATTTCCCCTGTCATTGTCAGCAACCGCTATGTCACATGTCGATTTTAAGATAACCACATGTCCCATATTACTCCCATGTCCCATATTACTATCTTTTCCCTCCACATTTATTGTCAATATTAATTAAAGCCCGTGTCACGCTATCGATTTTAAGGGGCTAGACCCATGATCCTTTGGTCCGCTGCCCTGACCATATCTTTGTATTCTCGTTACAGCGTTCTCATCATCCTGGGTGTTATCGTGGGTGGCATTCTGTAGTAAGTACTCGCTTTACCTCACTGCTCATAGTATAAGTTATATATACATACAGTCATGTTATGAATAATTAAACCTGTGATTCTACACACTCTAATTGATAGCCGATAGAATCAGTGTCCATAGAATTTCTTAGCAATAGTGAAAGATTAGCATTTTGATTGGTTATAGACAAATTTCAAACAGATTGAAAAAGAAAATTAACAAATTGTTTTGTTTTTTTGTAGAAAATCCATATAAATTTTCAACAACAAAAAATGCAGAAAGAATATCTATAAAAACATCATAATACAGTATCCCATACCAATGAATGATTGTACCCATTTGTGGCTAGCCTGCATGTTGATAGTTGATAATGCACCCACTCTGTATGTCACACACACATATATAGCTATAGATGTATGTTACAGTGCTTTAAAGTAAGTAGAACACTTACAATGCTTGATATTATTTAATGTACAGTCTAATGTTTGCAGTTTGTTATATAAAAATAGACAAGACTTCATATTGTTTTACCCTGCAGTAGTAAAACCTAGTGAGACTGTAAAACCTTTGAAGGTAATGTAGAATTTTACATTTTGAAGCTAAACTAAATGTAGAATTTTACATTTTGAACTTAGATATTGTGAAAGGATCTATAGTCCCACTTGGTCTTACTGCCGCCCCTAGATGGCGTCTTGGGTTTGAATTAACATTAACCTCCCTTGTGTGGATTATTAGCATAATTATGGTAAAGGGAAACCTGATCAGCATTTTGAAGAATCATGGATAAATAGCGTTTTCATCAGAGACAACTTCTTTAGATTTTTTATTAAAAGGGAAATAATCAGTGACATAAATGAATAGAAAAGTATTATCATTAGGATGAGTTCTTCACTCAAAATCTTCAAGCAAAAATCTATCTTGACATTTAATCTATCCTGCCTCACAATGCCCTGAAACCAATATAACTGAGAATATTTGTCCTTAGTCAGATCTTTTTCTAAATACATTTATATAAGCATAGAAAACTTCCATCAGACATTTCGGCCTTCAAGCACAAACACAGTGAAACGATCCCCAGTAGATGATTCCATAGTAGATATTTAGATTGTAAAACGTATGAGTTGCAAATACCAGAAGTGCACAGTCACTCATCATTATACTTCATCATGTTATTTATCTCTAATTCAGTTCACAGGACGTGAATACGAAAGCCATGGAGGGCTACACCTTGAAAAAATTCAACTTGAACTTTTTTCATCCCCAATATGGAAACAACATAAAATGAAACATAAAAAAAAACTACTGTCAAACCTGAAATTTCACCTGTCAACTTTCAAAGTAGAAAAAAACTTGTCAATTTGATAATTTCCCCTGTCAACTGTCAGGTTGACAGTTGACGGCAGATTTTTTTCTAACTTGACAGTTGACAGGGGGAAATATCATGTTGACTGCAATTTTCTTTTTCAAGTTGACACTTGACAGGGAAAGATTATCATGTTTGACAGCAAAATGTTTTTAAACTTCATCTTGGTGGTTGTAAGAAAATCATGCTGATTTTGAAGTGCATGTTTTTTTTGTGGTGTGGCCCTTCACGGCTTCCATACGTGAGACTCTGTTATAATGTTAATAATTGTAATAACATGATTGCTAGATAATGATCTAAAGAAGTTCTCAGGCTTGTGAGAACATTTATTTAATAAGCACCTTATGTACATTTATAGAAATCCTGAATCAGATTTTAGTACTTCAATGCCAAGCAAGATTTCACTGTAAAATTTGAAGTTAATATTTTGTGACTCTCCCCTAACCCTAACCTACAGTGAAAGTCACTGATTAGATTATTTGATTTGATGTTAAGCTTCCAACTAATAAGCTAAAAATTAAGGATTACATATTGTAAATTTCATCTCAGGAAAAAGAAAAATTGGGTGTTAAGAAAACAAACCACTGTACCTCTCTTTGGAATTTTCTTTTAAACTGAAGGACCTAAAACTGCTGTCAATCTCAATTTGATCTCGACATGTAAATATTGCCTCAGTAGATAGCTCCATGCTAGAGCAACAATACTTATAACTCACAATTTATGTTAGCCGCGTAAAGTGAATCATGCTCTGGCATTACCACAAATGGTTAACTCTGCCAAATTATACTCGGCTGAGGCTCTATTAGAATATTGATTAAATAATTACATGATTACTAGATAATGATCTGAAGAAGTTCTCAGGATTGTGACAAATAAGCACATTTGTTCATTTACAGAAATCTTGAAACCGTAATCTCTCGCATATAAGGCGCGTCTTATGGGAGGGGTTTTAGTACTTCCTGGATCCACAAGGGGGACACCTAGAGCTTTCTTTTGATATCTTACACTCCCCCTAACTCAAAATCTGACATAGGGGGGTCGAAGGGGATGTGGGGTGCTCTAGCTACACATAGCTTTTTAAATTTTGAAAATACATTCAGTAGAACCAAAATTATGAATTTTCTTATGTTTTTGACATAATTTTGAATTAGCATCCTTCCTACCACTAACCTTTTCCCAGAGTCACATGGAAAGGTGTACATGTATGTACGTTTACAGTATCTCAATTTGATCTCAACCTGTTAATATTGTCTCAGGACAAAGTCCCATTAAAGATAACTAGAGCAAAAAAAGAAACAAAAAAAACTTAAAACAAGTAATTCATGTTTGAAGCAGACAGTGACTCAAAGTCCACCATTACTACAAAATGGTGAGTAATTAACTTTACCAAATTACAGACATCCTGAGGCGCTACTACAATATCAATGATTACATGATTTCTCCATAGTCGATAATGATCTTAAGAAGTCCTCGTAACAAAACCCTGTGAGATTAAGCGCTATTTGGATACTCAGTGATTGTACCAATACCACACATCCTGTTATGATTTTACTTTTCTATGAGCCTAATCACAAGTTTTTATTTGGTCTTAATCATAACTCTAATTGACAATATTAATTCTTTGGATTCTGCAGTTTTGTCCAATTACACTAGATTTTTATTTTCAAAGTGGAAAATGTCTGATAAAGCTTACCTTACTCCATTTTCATTAATTTCAGGAGATTTAGACAAATATTAAATTTTATACATCCGTGAATGAAATGATCACAATAATTCTTTATCAATCATCTAAGCACGTTCCATAATAATTTTGTTTGTGTAAGTTGAATGTTTAGAAGAGAAATATGTTAGTCCACAGCTTAGGTTTTTGGGAAATATTGATCTCGTATAAATCCGGTGATTGAAGGACCTTAGCACTGCTCTAGTGTACAAGCATGATGAATTAAATGGGAAATATTGGTCCTGTTTCAGTCATACTGACCATCACCCCTCCGTGGACAACATGCCTCACATTCAGGGGCGTAGGAAAAGGGGCCCCCCCCCCAAAAAAAATTTACCAAAAACTCATAGCAAAGTTTAGAATATGCATCAGAATAACATATCGCTGTGATTTATGATAATTATCCAATTACCATTCTCCAATTTAAGGGTTATTAGATTTCCCCAGGGCCCAAAATCATATTTCACCTGGCATGTTTGACCTCACCCAGTTTCTGATATGTCACCTATAACTTAACCCTTTAAGGGCCGCTGATGCAGGAGTGTATCATGCCCATTGGTCGTCATGATGCACCAATGAAGTGCTGGTGAGACTGCTTGTAAGCACTTTATTGGAGCATCATGCTGACCCTCGGGGACCGTGTGTACTGACCCCGTAGGTAAGGTGTGAGGCATGAATGCATTCATGCATTCATGCCTCACACCTAACATATCCATGCCTCGCACCTTTTCATGGATATGTTAATGCACCATGCCCTTTGGTCATCATGATGCATGAATGCAACTATTGTGAGCTGACTCACCAGGGCTGCATTCATGCATCATGACGGCCCTGTAGGGTTGATGCATTCATGCATCATGCCGACCCCGTAGGCTTGATGAACTCATGCATCATGCCGACCCTGTAGGCTTGATACATCCATGCATCATGCTGACCCTGTAGGGTTGATGCATTCATGCATCATGATGACCCTGTAGGGTTGATGCATTCATGCATCATGCCAACCCCGTAGGCTTGATGCATTCATGCATCATGCCGACCCCGTAGGCTTGATGCATTCATGCATCATGATGACCCCGTAGGGTTGATGCATTCATGCATCATGCCGACCCCATAGGGTTGATGCATTCATGCATCATGCCGAACCCGTAGGCTTGATGCACTCATGCATCATGCCGACCCCGTAGGCTTGATGCACTCATGCATCATGCCGACCCCGTAGGGTAGATGCACTCATGCATCATGCCGACCCCGTAGGGTTGATGCACTCATGCATCATGCCGACCCCGTAGGGTTGATGCACTCATGCATCATGCCGACCCCGTAGGCTTGATGCACTCATGCATCATGCCGACCCCGTAGGCTTGATGCATTCACGCATCATGCCGACCCCGTAGGCTTGATGCATTCACGCATCATGCGGACCCCGTAGGCTTGATGCATTCACGCATCATGCGGACCCCGTAGGCTTGATGCATTCACGCATCATGCCGACCCCGTAGGCTTGATGCATTCATGCATCATGCCGACCCCGTAGGCTTGATGCATTCATGCATCATGCCGACCCCGTAGGGTTGATGCATTCATGCATCATGATGACCCTGTAGGCTTGATGCATTCATGCATCATGCTGACCCTGTAGGGTTGATGCATCATGCTGACCCTGTAGGGTTGATGCATCATGCTGACCCTGTAGGGTTGATGCATCATGCTGACCCTTTAGGCTTGATACATTCATGCATCATGCCAACCCTGTAGGGTTGATGCATCATGCCAACCCTGTAGGGTTGATGCATCATGATGACCCTGTAGGGTTGATGCACTCATGCATCATGCCTACCCTTTAGGCTTGATGCATTCATGCATCATGCTGACCCCATAGGGTTGATGCACTCATGCATCATGCCGACCCTGTAGGGTTGATGCATCATGATGACCCTGTAGTGTTGATGCATTCATGCATTATGCTGACCCTGTAGGGTTGATGCATTCATGCATCATGCCTACCCTTTAGGCTTGATGCATTCATGCATCATGCTGACCCCATAGGGTTGATGCACTCATGCATCATGCTGACCCCATAGGGTTGATGCATTCATTCATCATGCTGACCCTGTTGGGTCGGCATGATGCACCATATCTACAAATGTCCATGATACATTAAAGCAGCATGTCGATGGTCAACATAAACAAAGACACCACAAGGGACCCGCATTACACATACCGTATTGGCCCATTTAAGTGCTGGGGTCTCAAATAAGTGTCAAATCATGTTTGATGACCTTCTGATGAGTTTGCCTGATGCATGAAAAATGCAGTTGTATCATGCTAACTTTTGGGCAAGATGCATTAGAGCACTTTGCAGTACGTAAATGATTACCATTAGGCATGTACATACAATGTCAACACAGTATTGGGGGGGGTGAGGCTTTCATAGTGAGTGGGTGCTAGTGGACTGATCAGATTGCTCATCAATCATCAATATCAGCATCGTTTCTCTGCTACATAAACCAGGTTTTAGCCGGCAATGTGTGCCAAATTCCACTTAGAGCAGAGTACAACCATAGTTCATTGTTTGTTTACTGTTGGACTCATACTACCAGTAATTCTATTCACAAAATATAAACATTTTTATTGTCTTTTTGTTTTTTATTCATAATCATAGTGTTGTTTAAATTCTAATGTTCTAGATTCATATGCATATTATTATTGATAAGAGTAAAAGAGATAAGCAAGCAAGTCATTGATGTCAAAACACAACACATAGGGTACAAAATTATCATTATGATATTACTATGTACCATTTTAACTTACACTAAAAACCTGGAAGCTGGCCTGGAAGATCCGAAACTAGTCAGTGGTGACGACTTTAGGAGCTTGGTTGACAATGCCTAAAACAACTACCTTAGGTGGGCAAAATGACGACTTCAGGTCATCATCCTGGGAACCTAAGTCATCAGTGTGACAATACTGACAACTTAGGTCATCAGGTTAATGACCTAAAGTCGTCATTTTGACCACCTAAGGTAGTTGATTTAGGTATTGTCAACCTGAGGACCTAAAGTCGTCACCACTGACTAGTTTCGGAACTTCCAGGTTTTCAGTGTAACTTTTATGTGGGAGGGCATTAAGTGCTATATAGTAAGGTGTTACTTGTAGTGTGGAGAGCTTTGATATTGTACAGTGATACCCTGTGTAAGAACAAGTGATTTAATGTGGTTATACCTTGTCTTGTTTTATTGTAGCGCGGCCCACAGCCATGTTTTCAGCCGCCTCACGCCCTCCTTCTTCTTCCTCGTTCTCCTCCCACCGTAAGATATACACTACACTCTCCAAGCAGATACTACAGCCATGGGCCCTGGGTGTGGTGGTTATGGCACCTGAAATTTACCCCCAACAGCTCAGTCTCAAAGATCTTAGAGAACCTTAAAAACGTTTCGTTTCAAGTGGGCATCTGAAGGGTTACGATATGTCGATTGATTGTTTAATATGATGCTTAAATATAGCCCTTAGTATTTGCTCACCATGGCTGAAATCATGATTACTAGTGGACATGATGTTTTGATGATGCACTATTTAGGGAATAATGCACGGGGCATGGCTGTGGGAGTGCTCTAAACTGTATTGAGATATCGAGGGGCCTTATAGGTCCCGAGATGTCTCAATACAGTCTAGAGCACGACCACAGCCATGACCAAGTGCATTATTCCCATTATAACACAGAAAAATCACATATCAGCCACCTGACAACACATGAATATCAACTGTGTAGTCTAAAGGTGAGATGAAGGTAACCTCCTTTGCCAGGAGTGCATTATCCATCTAGATAATGCACGGTCAATCAACCAATCAGAACACAGCATTCAGGATAATGCACCATGGCTTTGCCCAGCCGTGTTATAACAGCCTTTAGAGCTGAATATTCAGTGCTTTGAGCGTAACATGATTTAATGGTCCCACTGGATGCAGCGCAATAGAAGCCCGATTATGTCAATGTTACATCCAACCTACCCAGGGTTGACGGCTAGATCTGCTTGGAGATTGATGTAAATACCAGTTTGGTGGTTTGAAAAGGAGGGAGAGGATAGTACAAGAACATAAGTATAAGAAATTTACTTCTGTGCTACCTTAGCACAGCATGCTATTAACTAAACTTATCTACTGCTGGGTTATGCTCTGTTAAGCTATGGTTAAGAATAGGCTTAGGAGTTTTGTGCTTTCTGAAAGTTCCCATGCCTTTCCTTGGCATTTGTGACTTTTTTTGGACTACCTTGGCTCTTGAGTGCTCTTAGCATGTTGATAACTCCCTTATACTGCAGGCGTTCTACCACGAGAAGACTGCTTAAGAATGCTTAACATGCTAAAATCAATGAATCCTTTATGTGTGTGTGTTTGCTTGTTCTTTTAGCCATCTTCCTTACAGCTTATTTTCTACCAAAGATAGTCATTTTCTTAAAGAGGTTGTATAAAGGTACAAATTGTCCCAGTTAGTGCCCCATTGATGGACATTAGGTTCCATTGTTATGTCTTTTCTGAAACCACTGATCTCATCATACTAGGGTAGCAATGTTTGTTTATAGGTAGTGCTAGATCTTATGGCAGCATCCCACTCAATGCTCAAAGTACACTGTGTCCTGAATACTGGGTTAGTGGTCCTTCGTTATTATGATGTGTTTTGCAGCATTGACTCCGCACTATGCAGTGAAGGAAGCACCATGATACATTAAAGCATCATGATGCATTAAAGCATCATCATGCATTAAAGCATCATGATAAATTAAAGCACCATGATACATTAAAGCATCATGATGCATTAAAGCATCATGATGCATTAAAGCATCATGGTGCATTAAAGCATCATGATGCATTAAGCATCATGATACAATAAAGCATCATGATGCATTAAAGCATCATGATAAATTAAAGCACCATGATGCATTAAAGCACCATGATGCATTAAAGCACCATGATGCATTAAAGCATCATGATGCATTAAAGCATCATGATGCATTAAAGCACCATGATGCATTAAAGCACCATGATGCATTAAAGCACCATGATACAATAAAGCACCATGATGCATTAAAGCATCATGATACATTAAAGCACCATGATGCATTAAAGCACCATGATGCATTAAAGCATCATGATACATTAAAGCACCATGATGCATTAAAGCACCATGATGCATTAAAGCACCATGATACATTAAAGCATCATGATAAATTAAAGCACCATGATGCATTAAAGCATCATGATAAATTAAAGCACCATGATGCATAAAAGCACCATGATGCATTAAAGCATCATGATAAATTAAAGCACCATGATGCATTAAAGCATCATGATAAATTAAAGCACCATGATGCATTAAAGCATCATGATGCATTAAAGCACCATGATGCATTAAAGCACCATGATGCATTAAAGCACCATGATGCATTAAAGCACCATGATGCATTAAAGCACCATGATACATTAAACCACCATGATGCATTAAAGCACCGTGATGCATTAAAGCACCGTGATGCATTAAAGCATCATGATACATTAAAGCATCATGATAAATTAAAGCACCATGATGCATTAAAGAATCATGGTTTTTGTCTGTTTTTTCCCCCGTTTCCTCACTGACAGCGAAAACACAACATGATTATTGAGCTATTCCTATCATTAGGGAGGGTAAGGGAGAGATACGTCATTATAACTCTTGCCATGATTAGACACTGGTCAGTTTGGGAAGCAGATCGTGATCAGTCAAAGGTCTGGAAAGGTCTGCAGACATCTGAGTGGTGGAAAAAGGGCAAATCCAATTCTTAGCATGAGAGAGGGAGACAGCTTCAAACTGGATTCAAAAATAAACCTGTTATGAGAGTTAGGATTTAAGTGACTTTCCTCCTAGATCCTGTTATGAAGAAATATTGCACATTTAGGAAACGGTAAAAAAACGATGCCATTCACGCTGACTTGTCGAGTGTCACAAATTCTAAACTGATCAGTTCTATTCCAGTCAAGACAATTGGTAATCAAAATGATTGCTTTGATTGCACTCACTAAAATGCTATGACTATTTGAAAGCGGTATAGATTATTATTAGAATGAGTCTCAAGTTTGAAGATGCTTGACCCTGACATAAAAATTAGCATCAAGGTTTTTGTGAACATGTTCAGGATAAAGCCCTGTACTGCTTAGGCTGGGTCCTGCTATCCCCACAAGGGGTTGTTTCATCAGGCTCGATGAGATGCTGATCCATTAGGGTGATTTCTTTCCTTAAAATTGTTGGGACTGCATCTAAATACCTCAATAATTTATTGCGTCTAGGTTTGTTATCACTTATGATGTTCACAGTTTTACTCTGGTTTACGAAGGGAGAAAAGCCTTAAAAGGTCCCTAAAGTTTCTCTTAGCTTTAAATGGCACTCTAGACCTGGCTGTTGTCATAAGAAAACAGGCAACTGGCGTGTTAAGGTATTGAGCCCCAGGCGCGACTTGTATTTGTTCCCCCTGCATGCGCCCCTGTCAGTTCTAACATTGCTGTTTAAGTACTTTTCTATGACTATCCCTGCATGCATTCCTATCACCTCTAACACTGGTACTTGGGTTCTTTTCATGCTAAACATTTCTACCAGAGTTTCCTTCAATTTGTATTTTTTGCAGCCAATGCGAGATTAAACGCTCCTCGTTCCCTTCGTTCACATCGAGTCTTTTTTTCCTCACCCTGCTCCCGCCGTAAGGAAGATGTAACTTACTTAGATATTTTACAACACGGGGAACCCTCTATATGCTGACAGTGCCAAAATGAAACCTTTAGTATAAAGTGTCCTATATATATATAACAGTCGCTAATGTAGGGGAGCACTATGCCCCTTGGTCGCCATGATGATCCAATATTGGCACGTATTTTCGCCAGCACTCGATTGGTGCATCATGATACATTAATGCAGCCCTAGCAAGTTACTCGCCATGGCTGCATTCAGGCATCATGACAACCCATGGGCATGATGCAACAATGCATTAGCGAACTCTAATTAATTAAACACGAAGCAATGATCGAAGTGGACAACAAGCAAGACCCAAAATCTTATTGTCCATTAGGTTTCACATGAGGTGCTTACATGTGACAAGGATTTTAAGTGGAAATTCCTAATGCAGAATTACTCACTACCAGGGCATAGGTGTGTCCAATCCTGTCCTGAGGCACTCTGGCAGCATTAAAGGGTTATCCTTGACATTGTCTTAAATTTTCACATTCATTTTCCATATATTATTCATGAATACTACACCTTTTGATTGAATCTACGTTTTTTCATCTCTACATATAATTTTCTAAATCACCATCCTATCAATATTTCAAAATCAACATATCTAAATCCTCACGATTGTACATATAGCTGTTATACACATCTATAAGAAGTCATATGTAATCTTAGATTCAATAAGAACCTTTAAAGTAAGCTCCCAAAATTACGGAGCCCTAATAGGACACACCGAAAATGATTTTTTTTATAAAAAAATATTCTTGCGGGTACTGGGACTTTCTTGCGGGTACTGAGATATTCTTGTGGGTACTGGGATATTCTTGCGGGTAATGGGATATTCTTGCGGGTACTGGGATATTCTTGCGGGTACTGAACAATTCTTGCGGGTACTGAACAATCTTGCGGGTACTGAACAATACCTGCGGGTACTGAACAATTCCTGCGGGTACAGGAACAATTCTTGTGGGTACAGGAAGATTCCTGGGGATACAGGAAGATTCCTGGGGATACAGGAAGATTCCTGGGGATACAGGAAGATACAGGAGGATTCCTGCAGGCACAGGAGGTTTCCTGCGGGTACAGGAAGATACAGGGGGATTTCTGCTGGTACAGGAAGATTCCTGCGGGTACAGGAAGATACAGGAGGATTCCTGCGGGTACAGGAAGATACAGGAGGTTTCCTGCGGGTACAGGAAGATACAGGAGGATTCCTGCGGGTACAGGAAGATACAGGGGGATTTCTGCTGGTACAGGAAGATACAGGAGGTTTCCTGCGGGTACAGGAAGATACAGGGGGATTCCTGTGGGTACAGGAAGATACAGGAGGTTTCCTGCGGGTACAGGAAGATACAGGAGGATTCCTGTGGGTACAGGAAGATACAGGAGGATTCCTGCGGGTACAGGAAGATACAGGGGGATTTCTGCGGGTACAGGAAGATACAGGGGGATTTCTGCAGGCACAGGAAGATACAGGAGGATTCCTGTGGGTACAGGAAGATACAGGGGGATTTCTGCAGGCACAGGAAGATACAGGAGGTTTCCTGCGGGTACAGGAAGATACAGGGGGATTCCTGTGGGTACAGGAAGATACAGGGGGATTTCTGCAGGCACAGGAAGATACAGGAGGATTCCTGTGGGTAGAGGAGGATTCCTACGGGTACAGGAGGATTCCTGCAGGCACAGGAAGATACAGGAGGATTCCTGCGGGTACAGGAAGATACAGGAGGATTCCTGCGGGTACAGGAAGATACAGGAGGATTCCTGCGGGTACAGGAAGATACAGGAGGATTCCTGCGGGTACAGGAAGATACAGGGGGATTTCTGCGGGTACAGGAAGATACAGGGGGATTTCTGCTGGTACAGGAAGATACAGGAGGTTTCCTGCGGGTACAGGAAGATACAGGGGGATTCCTGTGGGTACAGGAAGATACAGGAGGTTTCCTGCGGGTACAGGAAGATACAGGAGGATTCCTGCGGGTACAGGAAGATACAGGGGGATTTCTGCAGGCACAGGAAGATACAGGAGGATTCCTGCGGGTACAGGAAGATACAGGAGGATTCCTGCGGGTACAGGAAGATACAGGGGGATTTCTGCGGGTACAGGAAGATACAGGGGGATTTCTGCGGGTACAGGAGGATTCCTGTGGGTACAGGAAGATACAGGGGGATTTCTGCGGGTACAGGAGGATTCCTGTGGGTACAGGAAGATACAGGAGGATTCCTGTGGGTACAGGAAGATACAGGGGGATTCCTACGGGTACAGGAGGATTCCTGCAGGCACAGGAAGATACAGGAGGTTTCCTGCTGGTACAGGAAGATACAGGAGGATTCCTGCAGGCACAGGAAGATACAGGAGGATTCCTGCGGGTACAGGAAGATACAGGGGGATTCCTGTGGGTACAGGAAGATACAGGGGGATTTCTGCAGGCACAGGAAGATACAGGAGGATTCCTGTGGGTACAGGAAGATACAGGGGGATTTCTGCAGGCACAGGAAGATACAGGAGGTTTCCTGCTGGTACAGGAAGATACAGGAGGATTCCTGCAGGCACAGGAAGATACAGGAGGATTCCTGCGGGTACAGGAAGATACAGGGGGATTCCTGTGGGTACAGGAAGATACAGGAGGATTCCTGCGGGTACAGGAAGATACAGGAGGATTCCTGTGGGTACAGGAAGATACAGGGGGATTCCTGTGGGTACAGGAAGATACAGGAGGATTCCTGCAGGTACAGGAAGATACAGGAGGATTCCTGTGGGTACAGGAAGATACAGGAGGACTCCTGCGGGTACAGGAAGATACAGGAGGATTCCTGCGGGTACAGGAAGATACAGGAGGATTCCTGCGGGTACAGGAAGATACAGGAGGATTCCTGTGGGTACAGGAAGATACAGGGGGATTCCTGTGGGTACAGGAAGATACAGGAGGATTCCTGTGGGTACAGGAAGATACAGGAGGATTCCTGTGGGTACAGGAAGATACAGGGGGATTCCTGTGGGTACAGGAAGATACAGGGGGATTCCTGTGGGTACAGGAAGATACAGGGGGATTTCTATGGGTACAGGAGGATTCCTACGGGTACAGGAGGATTCCTGCAGGCACAGGAAGATACAGGAGGATTCCTGCGGGTACAGGAAGATACAGGAGGATTCCTGCGGGTACAGGAAGATACAGGAGGATTCCTGCGGGTACAGGAAGATACAGGAGGATTCCTGCGGGTACAGGAAGATACAGGAGGATTCCTGTGGGTACAGGAAGATACAGGAGGATTCCTGTGGGTACAGGAAGATACAGGAGGATTCCTGGAGGCACAGGAAGATACAGGAGGATTCCTGTGGGTACAGGAAGATACAGGGGGATTCCTGTGGGTACAGGAAGATACAGGAGGATTCCTGTGGGTACAGGAAGATACAGGAGGATTCCTGTGGGTACAGGAAGATACAGGGGGATTCCTGTGGGTACAGGAAGATACAGGGGGATTCCTGTGGGTACAGGAAGATACAGGGGGATTTCTATGGGTACAGGAGGATTCCTACGGGTACAGGAGGATTCCTGCAGGCACAGGAAGATACAGGAGGATTCCTGCGGGTACAGGAAGACACAGGAGGATTCCTGCGGGTACAGGAAGATACAGGAGGATTCCTGCGGGTACAGGAAGATACAGGAGGATTCCTGCGGGTACAGGAAGATACAGGGGGATTTCTGCGGGTACAGGAAGATACAGGGGGATTTCTGCGGGTACAGGAGGATTCCTTGCCTTTACTCATCTTAAATGGGGGTGGGGGAATGGCCAAATCCCCTAATATACAAACATTTTCTCTTACTGTTTTACTGTTATGTGTGCACCCACAAGAATTATTGTGCATCCTCATGAATTATTTTCTGTATCCACAAGGATTATGTGTGAATCCGTCATATTGTATCCCCAAGAATGTTTCTGTACCTGCAAAAATCGTTTCTGTATCCCCAAGAATAGTATCTTTACCCACAAGAATGTTTCTGTCTCACAAGAATTGTTCCTGTGCCTGAAAGAACTGTTCAGTTTCCGCAATAATTGTTCAGTTTCCGCAGGAATTATTCAGTATCCGCAGGAATTGTTCAGTATCCGCAAGAATTGTTCAGTTTCCGCAAGAATATTTTTTTCTGTGGAATTCTTTTTTGTATGTCCTTTTAGGGGCTCCGTGGGCTCTGTATTTGAATGATTTTATACCCAAGAATTCTTCAGATTTATATTTTTCACTATTAACTCTGCATCTGGTGCTACATTGGGCATTGGTGTGGGTTTAAAACAGTCTATATGAAAACCTTTTCATATTGACTGTTGACCTTCAGTGCTGCAGCATTCAGTACTATGTGGTGCATTTTGGTCTGTCTGCATAACATGCATTGCTCAACAAAACCCAATTTCCACCAATACCCTAAAAACTGTCAACCCTCTGATCAATTATTGAATATAGCCATTTCCATATACACATCTATTTCTGGACCTATAAAGAATAGAGTAAAGAAAAAAAAAGTTGTGGGAAACCACATACCCGCTATATGCGAACTATTTTATAGTTATATTTTCCAACCACTCATCCAAAATATGAATGAGAGGAAAAGATAATATCGCTAGCTCGGTATAGTGAAATTTCACCAACAAAAAATGCCATAAAATAAAGATAGAGATTTAGAAACGTTATATTTTGATGACTGTTGTTGGATGTGTGTGTTGATTGGTGAGTATTTCCGGCCGGGCGGCTTAATGACACTATTAGAATATGACTATCTGTATTACAGGATTATACTAGAGTCGTCGTACAGCCTATATGACCGTGTGTTCTTTGATAACCTGGGCACCATTCTACTCTATGCCGTAGTGGTAAGTGTCTTATAGTGTTGTGTTCATCTATGTTGGATTTTGTCAAAACGAACAATGAATAATGATTCTATGGTCAATAAATACCTTAGATCCTAAAAGCCAGAGCTGAGTCATTTCATGTGTGCTGTGAGAAATATGTGCTTATATCTGACCAAAAAAATCCAATAACCACAAACTCCTATGATACATAGGCTTGTATTTTGGAAGCTGTTATGCATGAGGATAGTAAGAGAGTAATGAATGGGCTAACGGGCACTGAAGACACACTGTTATGTCATTGTAGTAGGTAACCAAGTGATGCCATCCTTAGCATTTCTAGAGTGGGGTCCACCTGCTGTTATGTCATTGAAGTATGGGGGGGCAGAGGATGAGCAGACAAACTAACCCCAATCTGCACTATACACATGGTGTGCCCCCAATCTGCACTATACACATGGTGTGCCCCCAATCTGCACTATACACATGGTGTGCCCCCAATCTGCACTATACACATGGTGTGCCCCCAATCTGCACTATACACATGGTGTTCCCCCAATCTGCACTATACCCATGGTGTGCCCCCAATCTGCACTATACACATGGTGTGCCCCCAATCTGCACTATACACATGGTGTGCCCCCAATCTGCACTATACACATGGTATGCCCCCAATCTACACTATACACATGGTGTGCCCCCAATCTGCACTATGCACATGGTGTGCCCCCAATCTGCACTATACACATGGTATGCCCCTAATCTACACTATACACATGGTGTGCCCCCAATCTGCACTATGCACATGGTGTGCCCCCAATCTGCACTATGCACATGGTGTGCCCCCAATCTGCACTATACACATGGTGTGCCCCAATCTGCACTATACACATGGTGTGCCCCCAATCTGCACTATACACATGGTGTGCCCCCAATCTGCACTATACACATGATGTGCCCCCAATCTGCACTATACACATGGTGTGCCCCCAATCTGCACTATACACATGGTGTGCCTTATATATGTAGTGATTACAATAGATGTGTCCCTCATCACCATAATGTAAAAAAGCAATGAGTCATTGTCAAAAAGCTAAATGGGATTTTTATATCCTCAAGGACTTGCTATAAAAATTCTATTTTCTTTGCTGAGATTGCAATTTAATTGTTTCATTGTGAAAATCCAGTTACAATTGGAAATCCTATGTATCCAGGTTATAGACCTTGTGACTCATGAAAATCTAGTGTCCTATAATCAATAATTGGCTGTCGGTGAAAACTGCTGACGCATCATATTAAGTAACAACACAACAGCCCCGCCTAGTATAATTGTCATGACTATAGCTTATTGTAATCCAATACAGGCTATCATTTATCTAATAATAATCTTTGATGCATGCGATACCTGAATGTGATACATGGGCGGAAGCATTATGCCCGCAGCTAAATGTTTAAAATATGGATTTTTTCCTAGTAGTTTATATACTTGTGTCCAAACCTTTGATGAAGCGTCACAAATGCATTGATATATCATGCTGTATGATTCATATGACCCCCTTACTAAAAACATAATGATAGAGGCAAATAATTTTGGCAAAAGAATAACACTACTGCTGTGGAACTGTATGTCGGTTGTCTGTAACATATTCATACACAGTAAAGATTTTGAGTCACTAGTCTCTTCTAATTGAAGAGCATAAAACAAACGAGTCAAAACCTGTCAGATTTAATTTGTCAACACTGACGCGGACTCTTCACCTTGACGCCATGAAGAGTCTGTGCCAGGTCTGACGACTGAAATCTGACAGGTTTGTCTTGTTTATTTTATGTTGCACACCATTTCCTCAGTGTAGTTAGTGATTGTCTGTGTCTGTTGCAGGGCACCATCCTCAACTGTTTCCTTATAGGTGAGTGGAATTACATCTTCATCTCCACCCTCAATAGAAAATAATGTGTACAAAGCTTGCTTTGTATTCAAAGACTTCTAACATTACTCATATGGACAATTTATAGACCATAGACCACAGATTTATTGTCATTTATTGCATCAACTTACCAATTCACGCCAACCAAAAATCGTTTACGACCTAAAGGACCTTTTCATTAGCTATGATACAGCAGATGGCGCTAGTGGCAACCTTGCCACTTTGCTCCTACTACAGGGGCATGGCTGGTTTGGACTCCAGTAACTTTAATAGGTTCACTTGTTTGAACTGGTCTGACTTATGTTTGGCTCACTATTTTCTTCCAATATTGGTAGTGAGTATACCCACATCATTTCTCTGTGTACAGCCTTGATTTCTAAGGCCTGGGGCTTACTTTTGTAGAGGTCGGCGGAAAATGTCCTGGAGAAACCGGGAATCGAACCCGGGACCCTCCAATCTGCAGGCGGAAGCTCTACCGCTGAGCTACTTCCCCGTCTGACATTCTCTACCTTCCACCTACATCTGGATCGATATAATACACAAGGGGGGCAGCTTATACCGGCTGACCAGCCCCTGAGGGCTGGTGCAACCGGAACGGGGCAGATGGCCTACCGCCATGGACTTACAGCCAGAGCTGGCCCCTACACTCCTCCCAACCAGCTTCAACCATGGCAAACCAGCACCAAGCATTCCTCCCAACCAGATCGATTGGGCTTTATCAAGCAGTGTGAGGCACTCCTGACTTCCCAGTTGACCTACCAGTACACCGTACTGCCAGGGTCGAACCGTATCTGTATTATACCGTTCCAGGCACCTACACCTGGATTGGTATGACACACACGTAGGGGGGAGCTACCACCGGATGCCAGCCCCTGGGGGCTGGGATCTCCAGAAACGGGGCTGCTGGCCTTACGGCAGAGCTGGCCCCTACACTTTTATATTGTGCTCTAGGGGTAGAGACTGGATGCTGGATGTGCCCATTACATGTAAGCAGCAGCACTGCTGGAGCGCCATCTATCTGTATTAACATGATCAGACAAATGTATAGTGAACCTACAAAATGCATACATCATATTCTTAGCTGATAGATTATACATGTTGTTTTTATCCACATTCCAGGCCCGGTGCTGTATGGCCTTGCTGTGGCAGGAGCCATGGGTTCTATAAGTATCTCCTTTATTCAGTGCCTCGTCTTCGCCTCGCTCATTGTCGCTGTGGACCCTGTAGCAGTAAGTCAAATTTGACACTACTGAACAACCCAGTCAACAAAAAAAAAAAAACGTTATTTAACGTCAAAAAAACGTTTTTTTATGTTTTAAAACGTTTGGCCATGATAAAGACCCATAGGGAAAAGTTCTGAAACGTTTAGCAACGTTTTTTGTTTACTGGGAAGTTTATTTTACAATGTAATGCTCTACTATCAATGACTGTGACACTTTAGGTATTATTGTGTGAATGTAAGTTAAAATAGCCATTCCTTTCACTTTAACAATGTCGTCCAAAATGACAGCTCAATCCTCGTCCCAAAGTTGCCAGAGAGCAGTCATTATTTTCCTTGAGATTCCTTGTACATCTGTGTACCACCGTAGTGCCACCTGGGGCTTCTCGTAAACACTTCACTGATCCAATGCTATAAAATTAGTGGTCCACTGTTCACATTCAGTTTCATGAGGATCCCAGGTAGATTCAATAGTTATTTTTTTACAAGTTTATTTCCTAACATGATGCCGTAACACTCTGATATCGATGAACATGGTACCTTGGGTATCATTATGCCAATGTAGGTTAAAATAGCCATTCCTTTGATAGATCATCATTAATCTTTGACTTCCAGGTGCTGGCCATTTTCCAGGAGATCGGTGTAAATAATGTTTTATACTTCCTGGTGTTCGGCGAGTCATTGCTAAATGGTAAGTTGTCAACAAGGGAAAATCCTCCTAATTATTGTAACTTTATAACTTTTAGATTATAGAAAGCATAATTGCTATCATATAATGGACTCGTAAGGGCCCTATACTGGGTTCGTAATTGACTGCCAAAAATTGATCTGATTTCAACCACAGGCATCTTGCATGCTGCTGTCAATAGAGATATGAAGCAGTCTATTTGACACTTACTTAAGCAAATGATATAATGATGATACAAATATAGGAGTGATGGGTTCTCTCAATGTGATGTTCATATTAGATATTTATCTCTGGACAGATGCGGTGACGGTCGTTCTGTACAACATGATGAAAGAATTTAACAAAATGTCGCCAAACGTCCCCGTGGGAGAGGTATGTTCCTTCCATGATAACAGGGATCTAAGGGTCTTTTCAACAATAACTATTATTGTGAAATGCCCTCCAGGCCCTAAAGTAGGTCCTCTAGTTTTTAATTTCAGCGAGTTCTAAACAAACTCTTTGTTAATGACCATGAAGTATACAGTGCAGGTAGAAGACGAAATTTATATACGCTACCTGGTATCCAAATTTGGACAATCATTGATGCCAATCCATGTCTAATTCAATTGATTTCATTTGCTTCACTTTTCACAATACATGTACTGTCTTTTTCCCCATTTTCTTGCAGATATTTAAGGGGATTGCCAGCTTTTTCACCATTAGTTTATTAGGAATGCTTATTGGCATCTTCTACGGAATCCTGACAGCTTTATTTACAAAGTACACAGCCAAGGTCAGAGGTAGGTCAAACGTTTATTACCAAGGTCATAGAAATCAAGGTCAAATTTAAAGTCAAACGTCAAAGTTGCAATGCTGAATTGCCATAGAAGCAAAGTAAATATTATTGTAACCGTCAGAATTGGAAAAGTCCAATGCCAACCAGGATGCGAACCAAGGTCCTTTGGGTACCAAGTGAATGCTCTAACCGCTGAGCTATTGGGATGATGCTTCATCCAAGGTGAGGTATATTTGTGGATCATGGCGGGGTAGGAGAGAGTCAGAGCACAGTGGCTCCACCTGTTTTACCAGACAAACCTACCCTGCTATGTTATCAAATGTACAGATTAGAAGATGAAAACCAGCCATATATGATCCATGTCGCTTGTATTGTTTCAGTGGTGGAGCCGCTGGCCGTGTTTACGTTGGCCTATGCATCATACCTCACAGCAGACCTCTTCATGTTCTCAGGGATCATAAGGTAAAAGACCATTTAACACCTTAAATAACCACCTTATAGTGACTCTTAAATGCCACAAGTAACCATACCTTTTTAAATGCCTTAAATACACTCGCTGTGACCTTGAATAGGCTCTTTTCTGCCTAAGAAATTACCCCATATCTTGTAATTGTCACATGGACTTATTCACTATTCTATACAATAAAAACAATTTTTGTTGGTATGGAAGAATTTCCTACTTTGTGGGAAGAAGCCTATTCCACGCAGTATCCTACAAATCAGATGTATTTCTTTCTATATAGTGTGCATCTTAACATTTACTAGTTTATCATGTAGATAAAGATGATGTTATATTTCTCCACAGTATATTTGCATGTGGGTTGACGCAGGCTCACTTCTCATTCCACAATGTGTCCCACAAGTCGTGTACGACCATCTTGTACTTCAGTAAAATCATGAGGTAAGGTCAGCAATTATCAACCTGCTATGTGGTAAGGTCAGCAATTATCAATCTGCTATAGGGTAAGGTCAGCATTATTGACCTGCTATAGGGTAAGGTCAGCAATTATTAACCTGCTATAGGGTAAGGTCAGCAATTATCAATCTGCTTTGGGGTAAGGTCAGCAATTATCAACCTGCTATGAGGTAAGGTCAGCAATTATCAACCTGCTATGAGGTAAGGTCAGCAATTATCAACCTGCTATAAGGTAAGGTCAGCAATAATCAACCTGCTATGATGTAAGGTCAGCAATTATCAACCTGCTATGAGGTAAGGGCAGCAATTATCAACCTGCTATGAGGTAAGGTCAGCAATTATCAACCTGCTAAACCTTGATACCTCTAATGGCCACTAATGCAAGAATGCATCATGGGTATGTGTATATATAAGTGATGCAAATATGAAATGAGCTTTCTGACCATATCTGACTAGTTTCCGACTTTCTGACTGGCTACTATATTGAGCTGTACATTGAATTCTGTCACAAACAGGACATGGAATTAAGATGTTTCCTACATCTTCATGCCTGTTCAGAAACCTCCCGGTCAGAAACCTTAACACTCAGACTTGAATCACAGTCATGAGCCTTGTGTATAGGTCGGCATGATGCAGCAATGAAGCTGCCTGCCAGCTCTTCATTGTTGTATCATGCCTACCACAAGTTATGCATCATGCCATCCAATGCTAAATGATGCATGGATGTGCCATCAGCATTTCACATCTAATTCAGTTTGTGCTTTCATCCAGCATGCCAATCATACAAAATTGAAACACATGCAAAAGATGAAGCAGGTAATCGATCATAGTGAAATCATGATGATAGCGGTCCAGTCATTGCACTCATCATAACGTAACATCTGTCATGCGAGGGATGCTTCATAGAAATAGCTTGTAGGGGTGATTGTAAGTTATTATGTTACACCCGGGGCACGTACATCTGATACCACCACCTGGTACATTCTTACACTAATTTTACAACACTAATGTATATCATGAACTACCGACAGTATTCATTACCACACCAATATAGAGCATAGTGAACTACAGACAGTATTCATTACCACACCAATGTAGATCACAGTGAACTACTGACAGTATTTATTATGACACCAATATAGATCATAGTGAACTACAGACAGTATTCATTATGACACCAATATAGATCATAGTGAACTACTGACAGTATTCATTACCACACCAATATAGAGCATAGTGAACTACCGACAGTATTCATTACCACACCAATATAGAGCATAGTGAACTACCGACAGTATTCATTACCACACCAATATAGATCATAGTGAACTACAGACAGTATTCATTACCACACCAATATAGAGCATAGTGAACTACTGACAGTATTCATTATGACACCAATATAGAGCATAGTGAACTACCGACAGTATTCATTACGACACCAATGTAGATCATAGTGAACTACAGACAGTATTCATTACCACACCAATATAGAGCATAGTGAACTACCAACAGTATTCATTACACCAATATAGATCATTCTGAACTACCGATAGTATTCATTACCACACCAATATAGATCATTCTGAACTACTGACAGTATTCATTACGACACCAATGTAGATCATAGTGAACTACCAACAGTATTCATTACCACACCAATATAGAGCATAGTAAACTACCGACTGTATTCATTACCACACCAATATAGATCATTCTGAACTACCGACTGTATTCATTACCACACCAATATAGAGCATAGTGAACTATTAACAGTATTCATTACGACACCAATATAGAGCATAGTGAACTACTGACAGTATTCATTACCACACCAATATAGATCATTCTGAACTACCGACTGTATTCATTACCACACCAATATAGAGCATAGTGAACTACTGACAGTATTCATTATGACACCAATATAGATCATAGTGAACTACCGACAGTATTCATTACCACACCAATATAGATCATTCTGAACTACCAACAGTATTCATTACCACACCAATATAGATCATAGTGAACTACCGACTGTATTCATTACCACACCAATATAGATCATAGTGAACTACCAACAGTATTCATTACCACACCAATATAGATCATAGTGAACTACAGACAGTATTCATTACCACACCAATATAGATCATAGTGAACTACAGACAGTATTCATTGTGACACCAATATAGAGCATAGTGAACTACTGACAGTATTCATTACCACACCAATATAGATCATTCTGAACTACAGACAGTATTCATTACCACACCAATATAGATCATAGTGAACTACAGACAGTATTCATTACCACACCAATATAGATCATAGCGAACTACTGACAGTATTCATTACCACACCAATATAGATCATAGTGAACTACTGACAGTATTCATTACCACACCAATATAGATCATAGTGAACTACTGACAGTATTGATTACCACACCAATATAGATCATTCTGAACTACCGACAGTATTCATTACCACACCAATATAGAGCATAGTGAACTACTGACAGTATTCATTACCACACCAATATAGAGCATAGTGAACTACTGACAGTATTCATTATGACACCAATATAGATCATTCTGAACTACTGACAGTATTCATTACCACACCAATATAGATCATAGTGAACTACCGACTGTATTCATTACCACACCAATATAGATCATAGTGAACTACAGACAGTATTCATTACCACACCAATATAGATCATAGTGAACTACAGACAGTATTCATTACCACACCAATATAGATCATAGTGAACTACTGACAGTATTCATTACGACACCAATATAGATCATTCTGAACTACCAATAGTATTCATTACCACACCAATATAGATCATAGTGAACTACCGACTGTATTCATTACCACACCAATATAGATCATAGTGAACTACTGACAGTATTCATTACCACACCAATATAGATCATAGTGAACTACAGACAGTATTCATTATGACACCAATATAGATCATAGTGAACTACTGACAGTATTCATTACCACACCAATATAGATCATAGTGAACTACCGACTGTATTCATTACCACACCAATATAGATCATAGTGAACTACCAACAGTATTCATTACCACACCAATATAGATCATAGTGAACTACAGACAGTATTCATTACCACACCAATATAGATCATAGTGAACTACTGACAGTATTCATTACCACACCAATATAGATCATAGTGAACTACCGACAGTATTCATTACCACACCAATATAGATCATAGTGAACTACCGACAGTATTCATTACCACACCAATATAGATCATAGTGAACTACTGACAGTATTCATTACCACACCAATATAGATCATAGTGAACTACTGACAGTATTCATTACCACACCAATATAGATCATAGTGAACTACCGACAGTATTCATTATGACACCAATATAGATCATAGTGAACTACTGACAGTATTCATTACCACACCAATATAGATCATTCTGAACTACCGACAGTATTCATTACCACACCAATATAGATCATAGTGAACTACTGACAGTATTCATTACCACACCAATATAGATCACAGTGAACTACTGACAGTATTTATTACGACACCAATATAGATCATAGTGAACTACTGACAGTATTCATTATGATGTAGGGGCCGGCATCGTTGTATATATATTATAGCTCGATGCAGCAAGTTGGGAACCTGAGTGTTTTCCAGTTTTAGAGGCAGCTGTGCATGTAAAATGCCTTCATTCAAGGGACATTTTTGTATATGATGCACAAGACAAGTCTTGTGTATGATTCTATCTCAAAAATCATAACAAAATATGAAAATAGAATCATTTGCTATGCATTATTCCCTCATAATACATGTCAGACTAGACAAAATGACCTCTGTAGGTCCCATATGGGCTGGAAAAGCACCATGCTCATAAATGACTTCATCATTTTCAAGATAAGAATATCTGAAGACCTGAACAATGTGAACAGGTCCATGGTGCAAAACCCTTTTGTTTCTATTAAATTCCATCATCCATTGTTGTTTTGACCTGATGACCCATTGAAAACCATATTGAAATGCTATTAGAACCCCATATAAGGCATGTGAGCCCTATTATAATGCACTATTGAGCTATTTAGCTGTAAATAGCAACAAAAGCGTTGTCGGCACCAAAGACTAGAATCATAAGATGTGGCTAATTCTTCTCACACTTATTGTATCACTTAGATATTTAATATGCCTTTAAAGATGATCGAGTAGAACATAAAAATGGATAATTCTGGTATCAGTGGGTGATCACGCGTCCATATATGGTGATCTATGTGGTCCCTCATCAAAAACCAAGCAGAAATTTTGCTGAAAATCACAGTTTTTGCAAACTAACAAAAATCACATGTCTCCCATAGTGTAATAAGCCACCATAGAGGTAGGGGAAAAAAGCATACTCATTTATAAACTTGATGGGTCAGTATTATGCACTATCTATCAAAAACTGATGGTTAGAATATTTTTTCACAAAATATATAGGGCCAAACTTTGAAAAACAGCGATTTTTTTAAACTAATGATTTTTAAATTTATAATTTGTACTTCAGTGGTAAACTGTGCACTATATTATTGTAATACCATCTACCCTGGCCTGAAAGCAATGAGTTTCATCTTTCATTTGCTGCAAATATTATGTAAATCGGATAATTTTTGGCTAAACTACAGCATTTCTTAGCGAAAATTCAGGAAAAACTAAGTTTTAGGTTCCCAACTTGCTGCATCGAGCTATAGTGCCGTTCATCCGGGAGACGTGTTCGTGTGGTGCTCGTTCCTTCTATGCCAGCTAGGTGTCGCTTTGCGATACCCCGCTGGTACAAGAGGGGGCAGCACCATGCCTCGCGTCCAGCTTCTACTAAGAAGCCGGACGAGCGGCAGAAGGGGACTGGACATGGTCCAGTCAAGACGCGTATCTGTTAATTACTGAAGATTAAATAAAGTCCTACCCGAGAGGTAGGGGTATCCGGGGCTTTGCCCAACCCGAACTACTCGTGTTGTGTTGGTATCTTTAGTGATAAGCGAGCCAACGAGCCACCCAACATATAAGTCGATACGAACCATTACACTGGTGCCGTGACCGGTTGGTTCGGGGGTGGAGTGCGGCCACATTGGCCGAAAGCCTCGGGAAACCCGATGCGGATCCCTCCAGCCCAGGGCTAGAGGGATTGGAAGAGGATGGTTTCACATCCCAGCATCTGTTGTTAGACTGGAAACCCGGTCAACAACAAATGTTCAACCCGGAGGGTGTCCAGACTGTCTTCTCGACATCCGGTTTAACAGACGGTGCCACCAGTAATGGAGGTGGCATCGTTAGATTGTATCTGGGTACACCTCAAATGGTGACACCGGATACAGGACTGCTTAGGGGGGTATTAAGACCCCCAACTTTGAACTTGAGCGATTGGTCTCGAGTTATAACTAGCAGGCGCCAGCTGGGTCCTATTATACCAGCAGGCTCGGCTAGCAACTTGGGTACCCCAATAGCACAAAGGCCTATGCAGCGTACCGCGACCCCCCCGGGAGCGATACCAGAGGGGGCAAACGGAGTAGCCCCACTAATGACATCGTCGGATCATGATAGCGACGATAGTAAAGCTGTAAAGGACCCAATGGTTCCTAAAGCAACCCCGAAGACTAAGCCTCGGGATGCCAAACTGAGGAGCTCGGAAAAGCATTACCTAGGCCTATCTTTGGATGAAGGCTTGTCTGACTCCATGTTCAACCCTGGAGGCAGCCGCAAGTCAATATACGGACGTCGGATGGGCCCCGGGTATAAAACTACTTCGGCCTATTTGAAAGCCAAGGAACAGATAGAGCTACAGGCTAAGAGGCAGCATGAAGAATTCATGGCAGCCCAATTGAAGATAGAAGAGGAGACAAAATCTCGGATCTGTAAACTCCGGTCCGTTAAACAGGAGGCGATTCTAAAAGAATCAGACCTAAAATATCGCCTAACTTCTGTAGCCCATCGATTGGAGCGAAAGGAGAAAGACGAGATGGAAAAAGAGAAAAGATTGGCTGAGCTGATCTCGAAGAAGCCAATAAACTCAGAGCAATCGAAAAGGCTAGAGCCGAGGAGGTTGCTAAGGCCCGGGATGTAACCAGACTACAATCCGAGTTGCATGCCATGGAGGAGAAGTTAAAGAAACTTCAGCTCCGAAAGGCGGAGACGGAAGCCAAGTTGGTCTCGGAACAAGGCGAGATCCGGAGAGAGACCACTGAATACCAGCGGTCTCAGAAGGAAAAAGGTGAAAAGTACCGTCTGTTGAAGGATACTTTTAAGCGGGAGGCATTAGCCGCCCAGGAGGAGCGTAACCGAGCAGTTGCAGAAAACGAGAAGATTCGATCCGAGATCTTATCGGAGAATGCACAGCTAAGGGAGGAGCAGCGAAATCTCACTACGGATGTAGCTACCCTCACAATAAATAAGTCTGCTATGGAGAGCTATTTACAGGAGCAAGAGCAGGCGAATGCTCCTCCGGCGAGTAAGGATTTAAACCCGAACTCGACGTTTGTTAAACAAGGGGACCCAGTCTCCTGTTCTACACCTAAGCATCCACAATACAATCCTTTTGTCAATGACAATGCGACGCGGAATGTAGATCAAGGGGGAGTTTATATCAGAACCCAAGACAAGCACGGCCGAACTAGTAGAGTCCGGATAAGTGAGGTCCCTATAGTCCACAACATAGACCCGGACTATGTACCTCGGGATGCCTCCGACAATAGCGCGGAAACTAATGGCTTCCACATACATGTGGATCAGACAGAAAATGTCGGGTTGGGAGCTGGTAATGACAGCAGCCAACAAGCTCCATCAAACGATGGTAGTCAACCGAACCAGCCATCTGATGGCGGCCACCAAGGTACTCAAGGGGGGGACGGTGCCACAGGTACTACAGGTAGCAATAGTACCTCGGGTACCGGCCCTAACCAAGGTGGTGGAGGCTATACAAACTACAGTGGTTCACAGTGGACGTATAGCCAACCGCCACCACCGCCTCCAGCAGGCAACACAAGCTTTGGTGGAATGGGAAGCAATCGAACCTTGAACGAAACCAAGGCGATTGAGTGGAGCAAACAACAATGCACTAGATTGATGTATGCCCATAATTCCGCCCGAAGGGTAGCCGTGATTCCTAAGGAATACGACGGTACGCGGCCATGGAAAGAGTGGTTCGAAGATTTCATCCATGTGATGAATTGTAATGGTTGGACCCCATACGAGGCCAAGCCGCATCTGGTGAGATGCTTGAAAGGCGGGCCGGGTCGCATGGCTGTAGAGCAATGGTGGACTTGGCACGGTCTCGTAGGAAGTTTCGAGCAGTTAGTAGAATCTGCTAGTGGACTATTATGTAACATGGTCAAGGAGGATCCGATGGTCCGCTTTAAGAAACGCACGCAGAAGCCTAACGAAGATTTCAGAGCATACGGTATGGAACTCCATGCCCTGCTAAGCAAGGCCAGGCCCGGTACTGAAAACCAGGACTGGTACATGGACGATTTAATCACACAATTCGTTAAGGGTCTGAGAGACCGAGACGAGCAAATTGCTGCTAGAGATGCCTGGAAGGAAGGCATAACATTGCACGGCATATTTAATGGTATAGATATGGCCGTGAAGAAGCGAACCATGTTAGCCGGGGACATACCGAATGCCACTGGCTCGGCTCCTCTAGTATCGGTAGTCCAGCGGTCTGAGGTAGATAATACCTCGGATGACTTTGAACTAATTGAAATCGAGCAGGAGGACGGCACCTTCTGTTCGATGCAGCTGAGGAAAAATACTTCAGGTAGGAAGTATATTCCGAGGAAGGCGTTTAATAAACCAAGGGATTCTAAACCGTCATCCGAGGTCAGGAGTGACCCGAAAGTTGGTGAGAAGGCAATTAAGCCTCCTGACAACACTAATAAAGCGAAGGGTCAGTCTCCGGACATGACCAAACTTATGGAGGATATGTGTAAGAAAATTACAGACGCCCTCCAAGCCAGTCGGCAAAGACCCATAGTGGATCGCTGGACGGTTAAGTGTTTCAGGTGCCAACGCATGGGACACTACTTATCTGAATGTACCGCTGCTAAGCCGGTAATGGCTGCCTTCTATGAAGCCGAAGATAACGGCGAAGGCGAGCAGAACGCTACGGGTTCCGCTGATGTGGAAAACTAGTGGGGGTTGTATCCACGGCATTGGGTATAACCCCGGAGGGGAACGAATGCCAAAATGCTACCGGGGGTGACCCGGTGGAAGATTTCGAATCAAATTCACCTGGAGGCCGGGTGGCTGTGCGTGCGCACCCCTACACCTTGGCCGGGGCCAGGGACCCTAGTGCTCATGTGTACGGTGGTGAACATATAGAGGCGAGGGGCCGCACTGGGGGAGAGGAAGGATGGATCAAAGAATTGATTCGAGTGTGTGGGACATGCCTTCCCCCAAGTCATCCGTGTCTGGAATTTTTGAGAGGACTCGGATTGAATCTTGGTGATTCGGGAGACTTTCACCAGTTTACCAGTAACCCCTCTCCTTTAGGGGGGAGACGGTGGTATGTACCCATATCTGTGCAAGGCCGGGTAGGAGAATTCTTGGTGGATACTGGAGCCAGCCATTCCTGTGTGTCCAAAAGATTCTTCGACTCGGTGGCCGGCAGCCATGAGAACCTCAAAACGGGGGTAAATGCCTGCACAGCCGACGGAAGCAGTATGCGTACTTTTGGTAGGACGTTTATGCCTATCCGTATAGGAGGCAAAGAATTTGTTCTTTTGCCAACTATAGCAGAGGTTAGTGATGACGGGATCCTTGGATTGGATTTTGCAAGCTTATATGGGGCCGTCTTGGATCCCAGGGATGGTATGATGAGTATACGGAACCCGTATGGCTTGCATGTCCAATGCGTATTGAGACAGGTGTCTTCAGTTGCATCAGTGATACATACGGTGAAGATCCCACCGGGTACCACTTGTGATGTCCTTTGTGGCGGATCGATGGCCCAGAGGAATGAAACTGGAGTCTATGAACCCGACACGGTATATTTATCAAGTATCGGGTTGGACTCAGTGGATACATTAGTGGCTAATGCAGCTTGGTCTGTATTACCCATAACTAACCGAAGTGGTTCAGTAGTTTACTTGAAGCGAGGCGACAGTGTGGGTGTGATAAGTTCGGTTGAACACGTCGCCGAGGCCAGGTTCAATAAACCACTAAACCCTGTTAGTAAGCATCCATTGGATGAAGAATTCCAAAAGCTGATTGACCAATCAGATTTACAGAATACGGAGGATAAGGAGTGCCTAGCGAAACTCCTACAGAAGTACGAGAGTGCTTTTGGTAGGGAAGGAGGACCGGTAGGCAGATCCGACAAGGTGTTGCACACCATAGATGTGGGCAACGAGAAACCTTTTAAAATTCCATATCGCAGACTTCCTCTTAAGAAGAAGTTAATTTGCGTACAGGAAATACAAAAACAGTTGGACCTAGGGGTCATCTTGCCGAGCTCGAGTCCCTGGTCCAGTCCTGTTTGTATGACCACTAAGAAAGACGGTACAATCCGCTTTTGTGTCGACTACCGAAAACTGAACGGTATGACAAAGAAGAACTCGTATCCTTTACCAAGGATAGACGAGACATTAGATAGCTTGGGTGGGAACCAATGGTTCTGTACCTTGGATTTGCAATCCGGGTATTGGCAGTTACCGATGCACCCCAATGACATAGAGAAAACAGCGTTCTCTAGTCATATGGGGCTATTCGAGTATAATGTCTTACCCTTCGGATTGTGTAACACCCCCGCTACATTCGAGGTCATGATGGAATCCTTGTTGAGCGACCTTTTGTGGAAGAAATGTTTGGTCTACTTGGACGACGTTGTCGTGTTCGGCAAGTCATTTAAGGAATGCCATGCAAATCTGCAATTGGTACTCGACCGGATACTATCCAACGGCCTAAAACTCAAAACCAAGAAATGTAACCTGTTTAAGAAAACAATTACATACCTGGGAAGGATCATCACCCCCAGCGGAGTGAGCGCAGATCCCGAGAAATTAG
This sequence comes from Acholoe squamosa, assembly GCA_949317995.1. Taxonomy (NCBI): domain Eukaryota; kingdom Metazoa; phylum Annelida; class Polychaeta; order Phyllodocida; family Polynoidae; genus Acholoe; species Acholoe squamosa. The sequence continues at coordinate 70,445,539 of OX439047.1, forward strand.
AAGCTGTAGAGAATTGGGAAAGACCCACGAGTGCTAAGGAGGTGAGATCATTTCTAGGATTTTGTTCCTACTACCGTGATTTCATACCAAAAGCAAAACCCAGTGTAATTATTGTACCACCAAACGGGAACTTCTCGCGGTAGTGGTGTATACGAAGACGTTTAAGCATTTTCTCTGGGGAAGTGACTTTACTTTACAAACCGACCATTCGTCTCTTAGGTGGCTCCTTAACTTTAAGGATGCCGAGGGGATGATTGGACGATGGTTAGCTCATCTATCCGAGTTTGGATTAGAGCACAAACAAATAGAGCACCGGCCCGGTGCTAAACATATCAATGCGGATGCCCTGTCGAGGCGACCCATCCGAAAGTGCCAGAATGCCACTTGTGAAGACTGCGGGGCCCACAATGCTGTGGTAGCTGGGTTGGTATTTAATTATACCACCCCCCGTATTCCCTGGGAGGAGGCTGTATGTAGCTACCTTGATTGGTCCCCGGAGACCATCAAGAAGTTCCAACAGTCGGATCCCACCACGGCGCACATAATGGAATACCTACGGACGGGTATTAAACCGGCAAGGCCGCTAGTATCCCTAGAAGATAGGGAAGCAAGGCGATTGCTAGCTCAATGGACCGAGTTGGAGATCCGAGACGGCATACTGTGTAGGTGGAAGACTACTCCCACCAACGGTAGGCTGTTACAAATAGTGATCCCCACCCCGATGAGGAGGGATATCATGTATTATTGCCATGGCCACCAAATTAGCGGCCATTTCGGTAAGAGGAGGTCAATAGAGCGTCTACAAAGGCGTTACTACTGGCCTGGAATGAGAGGCGACCTACTCCGGTGGATCGCCACTTGCCCGGATTGTTGTAAAAACAAGCCGGGACCAGGCCGGGGAAAGCAACCCTTATCCCAGGAATTGTTTGGTGTCAGGTTCGCTCGAGTGGCGATAGACATCATCAGCGGGATCAAAACGACGCCCCGGGACAATACTTGCATGATGGTCGTAACCGACTATTACACCAAGTACACCCGGGTGTTCCCTCTTCCTAATCACAAAGCCGCCACATGCGCTGAAGCGTTTGTAAAAGGCTGGGTGCTTCATTTGGGTGTTCCCCTTATGATGCACAGCGACCAAGGGAGAGAGTTCGAGTCAGAGCTGTGGCAGGAAATGTGTCATTACCTAGCTATATGCAAGACCCGGACAGGTAGAACGGTTCAACAGAACCCTGATACAAGTGCTAAAGCCCCTGGTTAATACCCACCAGGACGACTGGGATGAACAGTGCGAGTTTGTAGTACATGCCTACAACAACACTGTCCATTCATCTACTAATTGCACTCCAAACATGCTAGTGTTCGGCGAGGACATCATAATGCCCACCGACTTAGTGTATGGAGTGGTTGGGATAGACCCGGAGGCACCCTGCACCATGTTGTTTGTGGAGTCGTTAAGGGATAGGTTTAAACAGGCATACGAGGCCGTTCGGAAAGAACTGCTGAAGAGTGCGAAATGGCAAAAGGTGGGTTATGACACCAATGCCAAAAGGATTCGTTTTAATGTTGGGGACAAAGTACTAAGGTACTACGAGCCGCTAGAACGGCTAAAGCTCGTAACGCCCTGGGAAGGTCCATTTAAAATCATTCGCATCATCTCCGAGTCCACGGTGATGATGGAGGACTGCCTAACTGGTAGGAAATGGAAGACAAATGTCGGAAAACTTCGGCCCTGGAAGGGGCGCAAAGAGGCGGAGAGGGAGTTCGGTTACCAGCCACCTGAGTTTGTGCCTAGCGGACCTAACGTGGCGGTACCCGTGAAGCGCCCTAGGGGCCGCCGAGGAAAATGCCGGAAGATGAGAGAATAGTCAAAAAGAAGACGAAGGCCAGGAAACGACCTAATCGTAAGAAAAGGAAGAATGTCTCGCTGAGTGAAGGTATTACGTATGGGAAAGGTCTCGCCACGGCTAAGCGGAACCCAGAGAAGGCCGTACGTAAAGACGGGAAGAATAAGATGCTAACCGAAGGCGTTAGACGCAGTCCCCGGTTGAGGTCTGCTGTAACCTAACTCAGTACACAACGAGCTGCTGCGTGTTGTCCGCCGTAGGCGAATAACATACGTTCCACGGCTAGGGATGCCGAACGCGCCCTCCCCGGGTAGCTGTATCCCGTGAGTGGCAGATGGATTAACCAGTACATTCGCTTTGAAGCGTTGTATACACCGCCAAGCTCCAGACAATAGCACTCGGGTAGTAGGCCGCGTCTCGCATATCGAGTCGAATGTTAGTTCGGATCTAGTCCCCTAGGTGGCGCCGCGGGTGAGGCGGGAAAGCGCAGAACTAGGTCACCGGATAGCCCCTGCGGGATCTCGCGAGACGAGAGGTCTGACGTCATATTGTTCATAACTAGAGCGGACTCGTGGCGGTAAGACGCCACCCGTTTCGCTCTGGTTAGTGTTGGCGCTTGGCAGCCTGTACCTGTTTAGTTAGCTTGTCTAACTTCTTCCTTTTTGTTGGACGAATCCTTCGGGAGGAGTCCAACACATTTGCCAATTTTTAAATTGGAAGTCGCCCTCAGTGCCATGGCACAGGGGACGATTGACGCTGCGCGTCAAACTGCCAACGTCCAGTTGGAGGAAGGCGAGGACCCGACGGTCCCGTCTCGGGTTGAGGAGTCTATGGACTCTTCAACAGACGTCCTCGTGAGGGGATCCGAAGCCGAGGAGGCAGCCCGTACGCTCTCTGCGATGGCCGAGACCACCGACAGGGAGAGGATGCCACCTCCACCACCACCGCGCCCGGAGCCCACGTCTACAGCGACGGCTTCGGGTGATAGTAATGATCCTCTGGACATTCCGCTGTATCCCCCGGGATACAGAACCCGTATCGAGCGTATGGCTCATGTGGACGAGGAGGCCGGTGTCGTGTACACCTCTTGGGGGACCTACATCCCCATGCACCCCTCAATGTTTGGGAGCGGTCCGCTTGCGGAGAAACCAGGTGTGCCCGAGGCCATACCAGACGACTTCAAGACTCTGGTCATGGACGCGTGCAGCGACAAATTGGCTGACAGTATGCCAGTCTCTTGGCTCCGGAACTACCGAAAGTTGGCGGAGAATATGGCGGTCAATGAGAGCTTGGCCAGAGCTGTGTTGATTTCCGAGGGCATTACCCGGAAGGCAGCGCGGCTAAGAGAGTCTGAATCCGATATGGATACAGACTCCACCGTCACACAGTCGTCGGTGGAAACCGAACGGGTCAAGCGATTGACCCGTAAGCCTGCACCAAAGGGTCCTCTCACCGAGAGTGACCTGGAGGTTGAAGACATTAGGATTGCCATCGAGAGGTCCACGACCGAGAAGGAACCGGGTGCCGACATACCGGAGGCGCCTGGTGAGATCTCGGAAGAGGACATCTAGCGTCAACAGGCTGCTGTTGAAGCCAAGCGAGCCGAGCTCGCCAAACAGCAGAAGGAGCTTACCGCTGCTCGTCGGGCCCACCGGAAACAGCAGGCCCAAAGTAGGGCGACGGCCGCCTCCGACTCTGACTCCCTGGTCAGTGGTAAGAGGAGCCCTCGTTCAAAGGACAAGGATCCACGTCAGTCAGATTCTAGTCCTGAGGTGCCGGCGCAGCCACCCAAGGCCGTGCGTCAGAAAAAGAGGAACGGAGCGAAAGCGTCTCTGGCGGAGCCCACGCCCCCCACCAAGCCGAGGGGTAAGGGCGACCCGAAGACGCCCGCCTCCAAAACACCAGCAACCACATTAGCCACCTCGGTTACTGCAGCGTCCTCTGCCAACACCAGCCGGGCGAGCGCCAAGTCCTCTACCAAGGCTTCGTCTGGTACTACTACCACCAGCCGAGCTAGCCGTAGAGGGGAGGGCATTTACACAGACAGCGAGGGAAGCGCAAACGACCCAGAGCTGCCCGAGTCAGCCAAATCTGATTTGGAGTCTGTGACGACGTGGGAAGAGATGACCACGGACGTCCCTAAAGACGACAATCAGAAATGGATGTGGAAGAATGCAGCCGAGGGGTTCAAGGAACGGACTCCCCGCTGCTTCGCGGACTGTGCTTACGACACAGTCCACTACATGTGCCCGGGCGCCGTCAATAAGGATGGTGATAGCGATGACGAGGAGTGGATGAAGTCCGGCCCCTCGGATACGCCAGTGGGTAAATTCTACCTCATTTGGATTGACCAGCTCAAATCCAAATTGGGGTCGATTTACAATTACGAGGCCCGGACGAAAGTTCAATGGGCTATGACCCAATGGGGACCATCCGGCAACCGCCGGAGGTGCCCATTCGAGTCCTGCCAGCTGGCTCGCACTGGAGAAAAGGTGTTTGAGACGAAGCCTCGCTTCGCACGACACATAGTGGAGCACCACATGCACCACAAGCCCCTCATCCAGTGTGTGCTCGGAGACCGTCTGAGTAAACTGTGTGACGGCACGTTTTCCACCAACCGGCGTCGGGACATGGCTCTGCATCTGCAGAAGGCCCATGGCACTGGCCTGGAGAAAACAAGGAAACGGGCCGTAAAGTGCTTCAACGAGCTCCTGGCTAACTGGGCCTCGTTGAGTGTTAAAGACGTCAAGGAACAGGCATTCGAGACCGGATTCTGTTCGTGGAGGAGTGGCAATCTCTTAGCCTTCTTCCAGATTAACTTCTCTTCTACCAAGTTCGGGATGCCCAGCGAGGTACACCTGAAGGTGAAGAAGTGGAGGGGAGACGACAAGCGGGAGAAAATCAAGGCCCGCTCGAAGGGTCCTAACGGAGGCACAGCCACGGCTACCAGTGCTTCAAAAAGGACCCGCACAGACTAATGCGTAAGCCCTTCGGGTAATAAGGACCAGCCTAGACCAGCCAACCCAGCTGATCGTCGCGAGTCGGGACAACAGGTCTCGGCTCTGGATATGCCTAGCAACCAAACCCGTAGGGTGGTTAGCCAGCCTGTCACTGTCGAGGCTGCCGCGCCCCCACCGGTTATAGTTCCACCAACGACCCCTCGGGTGCCCATTATGGAGCTTATATCAGGCACGCTGTCAGGTCTTCAGGATCCGAACACGTTTGTCGATCATCGCGACGTTCAAACGGCGAAGATCCAGAATGACCTGATGGCGGAATGGCAGGCATTGCATCGCCAGAAGTCAGTCGACTACTGGCGTATAATGACTGAAGCCACCTTCAACCTGGTCTACGAGGTCCAGAAGAGGGAGGAAGATAAGATTCAGACGCAGGAGAGGAAGAATGTCGAGGAGGCAATCCGATCCTGCCGGCGCCAGCAGTTGGAAGCTGAAAAGCTTAAGGAGTTCCACCGCGCTGAGAACGCCGGGTACATCCATAAGTACAAGGAGGCCGACCTCAAGTTCTTCCTCGCGTTCGGGAAGCACCTGGACGAGTGGGACGGCTCTGCGTCGTCCCTGTCCCTCGCTCTGGCTGCTCCACCCATACCCGAGGCAGTTAACAGTCTGTCCGCGGGGATGGGCGCGCTGAGCTTGGGGAGCGAGACGCCCAGCGAAACCTCAACGCTGCTCTCTGTGAGCAGTTGCAGCAGCTCGGCTCCGGCTGCCTCAGCGGAGTCGGCTGAGAAGATGGACACTGATCCGGAGGATCTTTAAGTGTCCATCTGAAGGTGTTTTGTGGTACCCGAGGGTAAAGGCATTTACCATGCCAGAGGTACTTATCCTTATACTGGACTCGCCGATCTGGGACCGAACCTGCAGCGAAGGTGGACACTACCCCGAAACACAAAGAGGATTACCACACCTAACCGGGGCTCCATCTTCCCATCTTCATCAGGGCACATCATAACAGCAACGTGGCTTGCCACCACATATATGTCGCCGGGTGGAGCTGCAGAAACCAGTCGTTCCAGATTCGCCGGAAGTTCGGTATTTTGTAAGGGCGATCCTACTACCCTGGTAGGACGTCTATTATTATCAGTATTAAAATTTTGTGTAAAGCTATTTTTATATAATATTTATATTTTTGTAATCAAACCAAACAAAATTTTCTCGGGTTATTTACCCCACCTCGGGTCGGTTATTTACTACTGTAAAACATTGTTAATACCATTTCACGACATATCTACCACTTTTTATCACGTCTTTAAACTATAATAACACTGTAACATTGTTACCATTTACCACCTTAGGTCGATGGTGCATAAGGCACCACTTCCTAATTGTTAATTGTTACTTCGGGTTATATGCGTCGATGCCTTATCATGTACATATTATTTATAATGCCCCTTAATGTTCTATAATCTATACGAACACTTGTGTATAGACTTACCTATGTATGTATAACTTATTATTGTATAAAGTTAACAATAGGTATTTATTAAATACACCCAACCCTAGGTATAGTCTAGTGGGGGTGGTGTAGGGGCCGGCATCGTTGTATATATATTAGTGCCGTTCATCCGAGAGACGTGTTCGTGTGGTGCTCGTTCCTTCTATGCCAGCTAGGTGTCGCTTTGCGATACCCCGCTGGTACAAGAGTGGGCAGCACCATGCCTCGCGTCCAGCTTCTACTAAGAAGCCGGACGAGCGGCAGAAGGGGACTGGACATGGTCCAGTCAAGACGCGTATCTGTTAATTACTGAAGATTAAATAAAGTCCTACCCGAGAGGTAGGGGTATCCGGGGCTTTGCCCAACCCGAACTACTTGTGTTGTGTTGGTATCTTTAGTGATAAGCGAGCCAACGAGCCACCCAACATATAAGTCGATACGAACCATTACAATGACACCAATATAGATCATTCTGAACTACTGACAGTATTCATTACCACACCAATATAGAGCATAGTGAACTACTGACAGTATTCATTACGACACCAATGTAGATCATAGTGAACTACTGACAGTATTCATTACCACACCAATATAGAGCATAGTGAACTACTGACAGTATTCATTACGACACCAATATAGATCATTCTGAACTACCAACAGTATTCATTACCACACCAATATGGAGCATAGTGAACTACAGACAGTATTCATTACGACACCAATGTAGATCATAGTGAACTACTGACAGTATTCATTACCACACCAATATAGAGCATAGTGAACTACTGACAGTATTCATTACGACACCAATATAGATCATTCTGAACTACCAACAGTATTCATTACCACACCAATATGGAGCATAGTGAACTACAGACAGTATTCATTACGACACCAATGTAGATCATAGTGAACTACTGACAGTATTCATTACACCACCAATGTAGATCATTCTGAACTACCAACAGTATTCATTACCACACCAATATAGAGCATAGTGAACTACTGACAGTATTCATTACGACAACAATGTAGATCATAGTGAACTACAGACAGTATTCATTACGACACCAATATTGATCATTCTGAACTACCAACAGTATTCATTACCACACCAATATAGAGCATAGTGAACTACTGACAGTATTCATTACGACACCAATGTAGATCATAGTGAACTACTGACATTATTCATTACCACACCAATATAGATCATAGTGAACTACCGACAGTATTCATTACCACACCAATATAGATCATAGTGAACTACTGACAGTATTCATTACCACACCAATGTAGATCATTCTGAACTACTGACAGCATTCATTACCACACCAATATAGATCATAGCGAACTACTGACAGTATTCATTACCACACCAATATAGAGCATAGTGAACTACTGACAGTATTCATTACCATACCAATATAGAGCATAGTGAACTACTGACAGTATTCATTACCACACCATTATAGATCATAGTGAACTACTGACAGTATTCATTACCACACCAATATAGGTCATAGTGAACTACAGACAGTATTCATTACCACACCAATATAGATCATAGTGAACTACAGACAGTATTCATTACCACACCAATGTAGAGCATAGTGAACTACTGACAGTATTCATTACCACACCAATATAGAGCATAGTGAACTACTGACAGTATTCATTACCACACCAATGTAGAGCATAGTGAACTACCAACTGTATTCATTACCACAGCAATATAGAGCATAGTGAACTACCGACAGTATTCATTACCACACCAATATAGAGCATAGTGAACTACTGACAGTATTCATTACCACACCAATATAGATCATAGTGAACTACCGACAGTATTCATTACCACACCAATATAGATCATTCTGAACTACCGACAGTATTCATTACCACACCAATATAGAGCATAGTGAACTACTGACAGTATTCATTACGACACCAATATAGATCATAGTGAACTACCTACAGTATTGATTACCACACCAATATAGATCATTCTGAACTACCGACAGTATTCATTACCACACCAATATAGATCATAGTGAACTACTGACAGTATTCATTACCACACCAATATAGAGCATAGTGAACTACCGACTGTATTCATTACCACACCAATATAGAGCATAGTGAACTACTGACAGTATTCATTATGACACCAATATAGAGCATAGTGGACTACTGACAGTATTCATTAACACACCAATATAGAGCATAGTGAACTACTGACAGTATTCATTACCACACCAATATAGAGCATAGTGAACTACTGACAGTATTCATTACCACACCAATATAGAGCATAGTGAACTACTGACAGTATTCATTACGAAACCAATATAGATCATTCTGAACTACTGACAGTATTCATTAACACACCAATATAGAGCATTCTGAACTACTGACAGTATTCATTACCACACTAATATAGATCATAGTGAACTACTGACAGTATTCATTACCACACCAATATAGATCATAGTGAACTACTGACAGTATTCATTACGACACCATTATAGATCATAGTGAACTACTGACAGTATTTATTACGACACCAATATAGATCATAGTGAACTACAGACAGTATTCATTACCACACCAATATAGAGCATAGTGAACTACTTTCAGTATTCATTACCACACCAATATAGATCATAGCGAACTACTGACAGTATTCATTACCACACCAATATAGATCATAGTGAACTACTGACAGTATTCATTACCACACCAATAAAGAGCATAGTGAACTACTGACAGTATTCATTACCACACCAATATAGATCATAGTGAACTACAGACAGTATTCATTACCACACCAATATAGATCATAGTGAACTACAGACAGTATTCATTACGACACCAATGTAGATCATAGTGAACTACTGACAGTATTCATTACCACACCAATATAGATCATAGTGAACTACAGACAGTATTCATTACCACACCAATAAAGAGCATAGTGAACTACAGACAGTATTCATTACGACACCAATGTAGATCATAGTGAACTACTGACAGTATTCATTACGACACCAATATAGATCATAGCGAACTACTGACAGTATTCATTACCACACCAATATAGATCATAGTGAACTACAGACAGTATTCATTACCACACCAATAAAGAGCATAGTGAACTACAGACAGTATTCATTACGACACCAATGTAGATCATAGTGAACTACTGACAGTATTCATTACCACACCAATATAGATCACAGTCGCTGTAATCATCCATTGGTCACTGGGATGTCAGCGTAAACATAACAAATTATTGTACCATGGCATGGGTAAATCAGATATCACTATTTGTTACCTAATAAGGCCACTTATCACCAATAAGGTTTATTTTTAATTGAGTTTGCAAGGCTGACAGAAAGGGTTTTGATATTTTACAAATATATCACTGCATGAATGTTAGGATTTAGGTAACTTTGAGATTGCTTAGAGTGGTAAGTGACCTAAAAGTTACATAAAGATCATGCTTAAATGTGATGATGACATTTAAGCAAGTCTAAGTGGCATTTACTGAGCTTAAGATTGCTTAAATTACAACTTTAAGCAACCAGAAAATTGCTTAAATCCCAGTTAATATTACTATGAGTAGCCAAGTTCATTTTCTGCACCATTCCGTTCAGCGTATTGTTATTTATTGTTTCAGCACGACATGTGACTGTATCATTTTCATGTTCCTGGGCCTAGCGCTGTGGAACACCAAACACTTCTGGCACACAGGCTTTGTCATATGGACACTGGTTCTCTGCCTCGTCTTCAGATTTGTAGGTCAGTATGGCAGCTTATAATCAAACTAAACCTATAAGGGGTTGTGTTGTAAATATCTGGGTATCTGGTATTCCACCATTATGTGCAATATATTTCATATTACTTCTATTTATAGGCCTAGATGATGTTGACCTGATGTTGACCAATATCTGCAGTCTTTCCCCCGCTTTTTCCACAGTTGATCAATTCAAATATATTGGTAATTTTAACACATTGCGCACATCTTACAGCAGAACTTTCCGGACATACAGGAAAATCAGATTATTAGGGGGATAGGAAATCTAAATTTATTGAACTAACAATATGAACCTAGAGCTGACAGAGAATTGTTTTTATTTACGGCAGTGGTATATTTTCTAACCTACCTGGCAAACAAGATGAAGCGGATCAGGAAGATCGACTACGAGGAACAATTCATCATGGTAAGTAGTGCCCGGGATGAGAATTGCCCTCGACTCATCCCCGAGTGTATCATACTGATTCAGGTGTAGGTGGAAGGCGAGAATGTCAGGCATGGAAATGCGGTGTAATGGTTAACATGTTGGGATATCAAGCAAAAGATCTGAATTAGATCTGTGCGGTCCTTGATCTGAACTTTGTAAACGCTAGTATTAAGATCTGGGTTTTAATGCAGACCCGGTGAGTTAGATTACGGATGAACTTTGTGTGTTAATATTTTATGCCAACATTAATGCTCTTCACCATGAAGTCACCCACTACAACTTTCTTTTCATATAGAAGCATGCAATAAGAAAGGATGACCTTTTCATGGATAAAGGTAAACCAATTACACATAACAATACATAGATTTCACCATACCAGATTAAGTTAATACAGCACTGGTATATTTCAGGCATACGGAGGGTTGCGGGGAGCTGTTGCTTTCTCCCTGGTCGCCATGTTGGGGGAGAGTAAGACCCTGAGTCAGGAGACGCTCAACATGTTTGAGACAACGACTCTGGTGGTTGTGCTGTTCACTGTGTTCGTTCAGGTATATCAAACTGTTAAATTACTTTTTATTTACATCTTTTATGAGTCATAGACCACAACATATAACTAGTGACCCCTTGGGATACCACTTCATTATCTTTCTGCCATGTAGAGGGCTATTCAAAAAAAAACTTGACATGATAGAATTGTAATTTTTGTCAGGATCCAAATATTATAAGAATAGTTCTTATTAATATTCAGTTGATGGCAAATTCCTACATCCTTCAATGTGTAAATAAGGGGGAAATTGAGAATTGTGATTCACCTTTATCTATGTTTTCTCCATTCTGAAGTACTTTGGTAGTTCACATCATTTTATTGAACTTTCTTAATCTTGATACTCATAGCTTATACAGCATCTTGATAAACTTGGTGGTTCACATGTTTATTTACAAATCTTGCAGGGAATGACAATCAAACCACTCGTCAAGTTGTTACGTATCCGCAAGGAAGGTGTTAAAGTGGTCAGCCTCTGTGATGAGATTACCAACCATGTAAGTATTAATCCGTTACACGCATGACTTTATATAGGATTCAACATTGAGCATACAACATAAGAAGTATAATTGAAAAACCGTTTCTTGTTTCTCATTGTTTTGATACATTTGCATATAATTATTAGTGTTTTATAAACTTCAAGTTTTGACCAACAAATCCTTCATCAAAAGTCTGTATCCATGTGGATGACAACAACCTATTATATTGCTCTTTGTAATTATATTGGAATACAAGTATGTGTATTTCATTCACTATGTCTTCATATAATATGAATTTAAAAAAGGAAGATTTGAACAATGTCCACCTTTTTAACATAATTCTGTTTCCAGGTGACAGACCACCTGATGGCGGGTATAGAGGAAGTCATCGGTTACTCCGGCAGGAACAGAATCAGGGTGAGTACAGATAATTAACGCTTTACATGCCATGATGCAGTGCTGGCTACTCAACTCGCTATCACTGTATTGGTGTATCATGCCATTTTAGTGTATCATGCCATTTTGGTGTTTTATGCCATCAGTAACATGATGCAAGAATGCAGCATTGGTGAGTTACTCACCAGTCACATACCCTGAAATCAGATCTATGTATTGATCCAAATACAAATCCTGTCTGTTTTTCCTTTGTTATACAGGAGATCCTGGACTATTACGATGACAAATACTTCAAGAGGTTCTTACAGCGCTCCCCAATGACGAAGGACCAGCACATTATGGAGCTATATAAGGAGATAGCCATTCAGTGAGTATCTGTAACCCTTTAAATGCATCATGCCCATTGGTGGTCAGGATGCATGAATGCAGCATTGGCGAGTGATGCACCAGCACTGTATTCATGCATCATGCTGACCCCATGGGGTCGATACAGACCGAGAGGGTCAGCATACTGCTCCAGTGATGTGCTGGCGACCCGGGGCTGGTGAACAGACTTGCAAGCAGTTCATTAGTGAGTGGGCCTGATGCATTGCTGCATCAGCAGCCCGTGAAGGGTCGACACTTTGCATCATGCGTACCCATTTAGAAGCATTTCTTTTTACCGTACAAGCTTGAGGGATTGTTAGGAATAAGTTTTAGGCCTACATGATGAAGGTCAGAATCAGCTCAATGCTGATCATCCTTACATATGACCTTGCAAGATTATCCATAAGATAATGAAATCACTATTCAAACGATCGCCCACTTATAGGACCCTGTACAAGCCAATGTGGCCCTATCGTAAGGTCAATAGACTATATTGGCAACAAGTCCTATGCTGGGCTCTTCTTGAAAAAGGTGATGACCTCAGATTAACACCAACCTAGATAAGGTGGTTTATTAGGAGATAAGGGTTGAAAAAAATGTATCCTGTCCACTTTTACACTGTGTACTCTGCACTAAGTATCTACACAGATACCAAGTGTGATGACTGAGACAGGCATGACATCAGAAAACACCCACATGACATAATTTCCTCCCAATAGAACATTGAGCAGTTAAGGGCCTTTCTGCTCAATGGGCATTGAGTGGAAAAGATTTTTTCCCACCCAATGGAACCTGACTGCTCAATGTGATTCTCCTAATGGCATTGAGCGGCCAAAAACTAACCCTTACCTTTACCCTTACCCTGACCCTGGCTGCACAATTTTCCTCTCAATAATCCATTGAGAGGAATATTGTGTTTCTTGCTGTTTTCTGAGCCTATACCGTACAGTTAACAACTTTGCTAAAAGTGCATGAATCATACCTTCATAATGTTAATGTTTGCTTTATTTACTTTCAGGGACCATTATGACAGTTTAGCGTCTAACGTGGATATGTGTCGGTACTCGAGTCAGATGGTACTTTATCACAGGTGAGTCTCACATGTCTGGCATCTCACTGTTATTACAAGAATCACACAGACTGCAAATCACTCCCTTCCTCAGGCTGGAAATCAGTCCCTTCCTTAGAATGGAAATCACTCCCTTCAATTGTTAAATTGTGCACTTGTTTGTAACTCTAGAAAGAGTTTCTCTGAACATGTACTATATATCTTGTTCTTACATACAAATAGCTGTTCAAAGGAGAGATGGTATGTCAGCTTTTACATGATTTAGTTTTCTCTTGCCCTAACTATACAATGCTCTGTTTGTCCAAAGGCTAAAGATGCCACCAAAGACAATAACTGTAGTTTGGTTGGGAAATTCTATGCATAATTTATGCAGCAAATTGTAAAGGGATTTTTATGCACCCTATTTATAATTTGGCCAATATAAGGTGTTGTTATCGTTCCCTATACACCAGACCTCTCACATTGGTCCTTCCATATCTTCATCCTTGAGTACATAGAACAGATATGTAATTGATATGAAGATATATTTTGTGAGTGTTTCCTCTTAGCGTTTTTCTTTTTGCAGTTGTCGCCGTTAAAGTGTTTTCTTATCTTGAGACTTCCTATTGGTTTTTTATTGTCCTATGCTGTATTACAGTCACATGATACATAGAACATGTGATGGTGCTCTATAAATAGAATGACATCATTGAGATTACTGAGGTGGCTTTTTGATAGCCCTTGCACCATGTGCCTCTCTAAACAACCTGTCGTTTAGGCAGAAGTGAAGGAAAACACACACCGTAAAACTATGGACATAGGCTAATTATTTTCTGTAGTTTTATTTCACCAAAACCCAGTAGTCATACCAAATGCCAATTCCATATCCGTGTCATATTCCGCCTTATAAGCAGGGTTCACTTAGAATAGACATTCTGAATACTAGTATTCAAAATCAGTGTAAAACATTTCTTCATCATCTCTCCTGGATTTTAACTCAGGAGGTTAATTCAAAAGGCTCTGCCATCAGTACCTATGTGATGGTAACTTAGGCACATCTCTTACCATCTCATAAGACCTAGTGTTACTACAATAAAATAGCTAGTGGTGTTAGGCTAGTTACTAATAGGAAGTACTATGCAGTCCTTCACTATTCTACTTCCAGTACTAACACCACCCCTTATTTTATACTGGGGGACATTCCTCATCACAAAAGTGAATGCACCTGCTGAGTGAGAGTCCTTGTGGGCTATTGAGGCTATATACTCATGAGCTAAGAGCACTTAAATGGATTTTCTCATAGTCCTTCAGGGCTCTTGAGTCTACTCATGCATTAAGGGCATAGTAACGTCATGCTTCCATTCTCTCTCTTAGTAGGTGCAGGGGGGGCACTGTACTTCTAAAATACAAGCTATAATTTGATCGTACAGAAACAGGTGACTTACCAGTTCCTAGGCCCAATGTGACTGACCAAAAGCTCTCATGCACCTCTTGTTCTCCTTTCAGTTCTTCTTGAGAAGAACCCTTCTAAATATATACATGGGTGACGCACTTGAAGACATTTCAGGGTCAAGTAGAACCCCAGTGTAGCCACTCTTGAGAGAATGAGTTTTTCCACTGCTATTTTTTACCTTCCACTGCTATTTTTTCTCTGTGGACCCGTTACCACTCTGTACAGTTGGCTATCAGAAAGGAAGGCAGGCCTACCTTACCATAGCAGTAAAGAATAAGGGAGGGAAATCACTCACATCTCATAGGTAGCGATGGCAGAGCCTTTTGAATTAACCTCCAGGTACACTCATAACTGGTTTTACAGCATTAAGATGTCTTAACATCATATAAGAGTCGTCAACGATCAAACTGTTGATATCTTATACTAAGTAATAGTTCCTCTCAGCAAGGCAAGGTTAGATGCATTTTCTCAAACATTTTTGAACAACTATGAACACAATGGGTAATAACCCTTGTTGTAAAACGTTGCTCTTGCTTTGCGGGACTGTAGCCAGGAATGGCTGTCCTAATTTGAAGACAAATAATCTATGCTTCTAGCAAATGTTTCACCTAATTAGAGCTCATTCATCTGTAAAAGGCATTTGGGGATTCCTGAAAGAACATTTTTTTTCAGAACAACAATGACTGAAAAATATAACATGTTGCAGATGATCAATAATTTGAACCGCTATTTTGTCTTTTACCTATTTCAGTAAAGCGGATGAAGATGATGATGCATTTATAGCCATGGCACAAACCAATCCAGAACTCGCCGACCTGGCTCTCGACACAACATGTACGTAACTTACCTACTGTAGGGTATGATCTAAAAAAGGGACATTCTCATTGGTCATTTAGCCAGGCGCTGTAGCAAAAACCACTCGGTATCTAATAGTCCCCTAGAATGAGAAGACTAATATCAATTGGGAGAAGGCATGTAGAATCAAATGACTTTGTATCTTCATTAGAATCTGATGTTAATTTCTAAGACTATCCATTAATTCAAGATTACCCTAAAAGTATGTAAATGTGATCTCTATCAAACCAATGTCTAGCATTCCCTCTCATACTTACAGTACATAGGCTTAGTACAGTAACCCGGGGCCACTACTACCCTAACCGTCCTCGTGCTAAGACCACACCCAGTAGGATGTTCTCCGACCCTGGCCCTGACTACCCGCCTGCTGCTCTAAATGACGTAGAAGCAGGTAAGGACATGTTTAACACTCAATTAACAGCAGACAAACCTGATAATATTGAGCATGCCGGATATTTCCCCGAGGTTCCTGATTATGCCCGAATTAAGATTCTAATGTTTGACCAAAACTGGGGAACCAAATAAAAGCTTAATCTTCCTGCCATATGTCAGCTTGTTAATCTTAATATTGTCCAGGTATTCTAGTTAATACATATATATGTTCAATCAAGTAACAAAATAATCTGACTAAATCAGTCACAGTAACAATAGTTAGCACAAGGGTTGATTTTGTTCCTTCTTGCATTCAAAGTCCAAAAGCCGCTTATCGATCAACAACAGCAGAGTGCCTCCGACAGGACTTGTAAGTCATTCAGTGATGTATCACCTACCTCTGTCTACAATCCTTGGGATTTATTTGCATGTCAAAGTTAATAACAGTTGTATTCGTTACCCTGGGACAAACCTCACCACCAACACCATTTAACAGAATCCACTCACTTTTCCGTCTAACACCCTTAACCACCACGATTGATGGTTCATTTGCTCTGAGCGGATGACACAATTTCCTCTCATTAGACCATTGAGCATATATTCAAACCCAAGAAATGCCCGAAAGGTTTTTGAGTTGACAATTAGTGTTTGAGAAACTCTCCGGCACCTCCCAGTACCTAACAGTTTATGGTTATTCAGTTATTCATTATAGTACTGAATGATAGAACAGACCCTAACCATTCCCCTAACATAGGCCTCGTCCCTTGTTTCACCAATTCCTGTGAAAAATCTATCATTTTATTCAGAGGAAATTGTGTTTTTCTGTATGGAGCCTTCTTCCCTCACTACCCCCTACTATAGATCCAACACACACTATTATAACATTTATAATGATGACGATAAGGACACAAAGGCTGAACCTACAGGCACACCATAGTTGAACTACACTCATGCCTCCCACAAGCTTCACTTCATACCTACTGGTATGCGATGTTGCGAGTGATGAAGGCACAAATGATCAAAAAGTAAAATAGAGTGATATCTTATCATGTACAAAAGTTATTTAATGAGACAGTTGTTTCTAAAGGCAAAGCCACATTTTGATCATATTATCAAACACCTTATTGTAGTCAATTAATATTGGATAGTTTCTGTAGTATCAGCTGTGGTGGTACACCAGTCCCCAGGACAGAGGTAAGAGGTGAGGTTGAAGCTTTGCTAGAAAATGTAATTCCTTGTTTATAGCATTGTATTTTTAGAAAAAAAAAAAACACAGAAAAAGAACAAAGATAAAAGAGAAGTTTCAATAAATCCAGTCTAGGATTTTTGTAACAATGGAGCTCCAAACTCAACTTTCTCCTTTTATGTCTGATATCAAGTTTCACTAATTTCCACATGTACTTGACTGTACTCAATAAACAAAGTCAATTTCCATGGGTGTGGTGACTAATGGCGCTCATCCTTCACTAATTAACATCATCAAATACTTGGGATATGGTAAATAGTTCAAGACCTTTAGTTCTATTATGGATCTAACCCAGAATAAAACAATGTAAAGCTGAACATTTCAGCAAAGACTCTATTTCAAAATTCCTCAGTGAGCCTGTGTGTGCTTCCCTTAAAATTCAAGTCAAATCCAATATGCTCCTAAGACGTGTTTGAACTCAACTCCCCCCCCCCCAGCAAATCAGGTATGAGGAATCCTTGGTTTGTTGCTATGACAAGTGGTTACTTAGCAACACAGCAATTTTGCACAGTAACTATACATATAACCAAATGTCTACAGCTGCCACCCACACATACACTGATCAGTTGATATCACTTGCAATGTTAATCCTGTCTTTTGAGGATCTCTACATGCAGAGCAACACTCCTTCCTATTACAGAACCACATAGCAACACATGTTAATCTTATTACAAGTTCAATTTCACACATACCTAGCACTCAAAAAGTAACCTGGAGGGTTAGGTCTAATTAGGTCATTTTCTTATGGTTTTATTCATATCTAACTTTCTAGTATATGCACCTAGCCATGTTTATCACACCATCGCATTTGTTTATCACACATGTAGTTTATATCTAGCTTAATTTTGATTTGTCTATCTCTACATAATAACAGCACCCTGGGATAGTAATACAAGTGTTATTTTTACATATTATTTTAGGTACTCTCTACTCAAGGCTCTATCATCGTGTCTCTATCAATTTTGGTTTTCTTGTCCAGAGTGTGCAAAGGAGTAGGTGGATTGTAAGTCCAATTTGATACATGCTGGCTCTTACGCATACTGTATCATCACATTTAGGCGTCAGTTTTAATGAGCAGAGCCATGGGGGTTGCGGGGGATGCATCCTGGACACCTTTTCTGGTTTCTCTTTAGATTATATTGAAATATACTAGAATTCCCATCCCCCCGCATTTTTTTGCGGCTTGTCTGCCCCCAATGTGAGCCACAGGAGGCTGCCGGTCCATGTATAGGCCATGGCTTATATAGAAGTTTGTGATAAGTATGATCAGAACTACACTCTCAGCCCTGGTTGTAAATGGGCAGTAGCTTGCCCTGTACTGGGTACGGGGCAAGCTACTGTAGGGTCATTAGATTAGTACAAACAGCAGCGCCTACCGTTTTCCAAAAATAAAAGCAATGTACTGTAAATAGCTTGGCACAGTCTGACAGTGTAGGTCTTAGGCACAAACCAATGATAATGGAATCCATAAGGTTGATTTCTTCTTGTGGTACATAAATTTCTTCATTAATGAAATGAACCACCAGATGTTTCCCTAAAACCACATGTTAATTACATTTGAAAACTACTGTTGCTAAGCAACCAGGTGACCTAAGAATAAACCAATTGTATCAGTGAACCACTTGTGCCCAATGAAAGTGACATTGTTTAGAATCCCAGGTTCTTTTTTTATTGGGGATGTTTAGAATTGGACTGAAGCAAATTAGACATGTGTTGCTAAGCAATTATGTAATTGGCAGTCATGTTGCTAACCAACCGAAGGTCCTAGCAACACTACAATAGCATCCACTGATTCAGTGAAGTTGGTTTTAGCTGGACATGAGATATCAGGAATGAGAAATGGTGGTCAGCTATAGACATTTCTATTAGAGCTGGTTCCTAGGGATCACTGCTGCTGCTAAGTAAATGCTTGTTGTAGCAACAATCCAATGTCACCAGAGGAACCCTTGAAGCTAATTTAGGGGGATTGGTTAAAACCGTCTCTGAGCAATATTGCCTCTATGGGATATAATTACTTGTCAGCCATATTGGATTTTGCTAGTTTTTTAAGGGAAGCACACACAGGATTACTCACGACTTTTACGATATGATAATAGTGATAATCATACCAAGTCCAATCGCTCCTGTCACTTCTAGCTTTACATCATTTTATTCCAGGTGAAACCTAAAGGTCGTGAACTATGGGTGGTTTCTCAGAATGTACTAAACTAGTCTGTCTATATCTGCTGTATATGACTACACATGTTATGTAACAAATACCATCATTTTCCATGTATCCATTTATACCATAATGGGGCAGGTATCATTTAAGTAAATGAAATAATGTACATGTATAATAGGTTTAATTTACATAATCGATCACCCGGGCATTATTCTCTAAGGATCTAAGCCTTACAAATATTCACCGATCATCCTATCATTTCTGCTGCAGAATTTTGCTGCGGAATGCTCTGATTGGTCCACAGACAAAGCCACTAAGACCATAATTAGGATATTTATTGACAGGTTTATTGTCCAGCACCTTTTCCCCTTAGCCCTTTATAGACTAGGTGTCTTGTTCATGTAAGCGGCCCTGATGGTGACATAGAGAAGAAGGGACATTGTAGAACCTCTCACAGAAGCCGCTTCCCTAACTTCAGGACACATGATAGAAGCAGAACGTTTGCACCATTTAAATGTGGTTAAACTGTAATTGATTAAGGGCTTCTGAGGGAGGTTTTGCATTAATGTGTGTATTAAGTGAAAAGTTTTTAACCCCAACACTCCAAACCCAGGAGCACCCTGGGTAGTTACTGGATACTTGACAAGTTATTATTTTTTCTACTATATGGAGGTATTTTGAATGCCATGATTATCTGTCAATTTGCCAAAGTGAATGGTTTCAGTATTTGTGTGTTGTTGTGTGTGTATATATATATATATATATATATATATATATATATATATATATATATATATATAACTTCAGTTATCTTTTCATTTTTTTAGAAGTCAAAGGGAGTAATGGTATGACACGCATTGAGAGAAGAAGGTTTTATCTGTACAACATTGTAATATATCAGTAGGAATATCATGAAAATGTTTTCTGTAACTTAACTCAGTAGTTACTGCTTCCTACCCACAGTGGGATACCCCCGCAAGATGATGTCAGTGGACTCAGAACCACAGTCAGGCCGCGACGTCACTATCGAGGAGCTCCGTAAAATGTTGGTCAAACCCACATCTGAGGTGCGTATATGTTTTGACAGCTAAGCCACAAGGTATCAATGTAGACCAAAGAGTTTGTAGGCCAACATAGCAGTATACTCAGGAGGCCATTTCTTAACACACTACGACTACTGTCCTTTAAATCACAGTGAAAAGCCTTACAATATACCGGTAGGCATAACAGTGTTGTAGACTGTTTGTCACAAATGCCTGCATCAGTAGGATTACTCCGTCAAAACCTATACGTGTAGTTTCAGCTTACACTCTCAGCCACAATTGTAGTTGGGACCGTTCAAATATTACGCAACACCATAGCTGGAAGGGGGAGGGGTCTGAACAAGTGTTACATAACAAAAATGAAGAATACATCACATGGCAAAATTTACAAGCATGAGGTGATTTTAGAGATCCTACTGTTTTTTCTTGTCAAATTGAGGGGGTCAAATGAGTTTAGGAATATTGATTAGAAAACCCTGCATATTGTCGCATAAAAACCAAACATATCCGGATCATTATTAATGCATGGGTGGGGGGGTCTGACCACAGTTACATAATTAGGGAGGGGGTTTGGTCATATTGTTACAAAGTGTTACAAGGGGGGTGGGTAAATAAAGAAGTGGCCAAATTTGTCTCCCGCGTAGAAGACGCGCTGCGCGTATAAGACGCACCCCAAACTTAGCACATGCATTTTCGCGTACAAGACGCACATTTTAAGGGTGATTTTTGTCAATCCAGTACATTTCTATAGTAAAATTACCCCTCGTATAAGACGCACCCCCAATTTCAGTACATCCTATAAGACCCCTCAGCATTTTGTTTGGCGTAGAGGACGCGTCTTATACGCGGGAGTTTACGGTACATGATATTTGAACGGCCGCTATGGGCTATAAATACCACTGTTGTGCATAGGATCCACTTCAGGTCATTGGTTTTATACCTACAGCAGCTACTACTGTACTCCAAAATAAAAAGTACTCTACTTTAAACCCCTGTGGTGGACTGACAGTGTAGAAGCATAACTTTTGATCACCTGCCTTATTTCTCCGAGTCGTGAATAATAGTGGCTGTGTGTAGGGAAGTACTCTAAGCCTATTTTTGCTAGCATCTGCCATAGATTCAGCCAACTTCTACCACTGATACATGTAGATATTAATTTTGTGTGTTGCCACCTTCCAGATGCACCAGAAACATGACCGCAACATCCTGGAGGATGCTGAGCCTGATTTGGTGCGTCTTCTCCATGAGAAGCAGCTCCGTACAACTCGCTACCTCCGCTCTATCAGCATGTCCATGACTCCTGAGACAGGATCCCCCGCTAACACATCACCCACCGACTCTAACAAACAGTTTGTGTTCCCTCGTCTACGTGCACATACAGCACACGCAGCACCCTGGCTGTACCGGAGGTCCTACGCCGGGGGAGGCCGGACCCGCCATGATTCAGACGGACCTGTCATGGCGTACAGACATCATACCTTCAGTGAGTCTAACTCCCCCTCTGTCTCAGTCCCCCTCAAGTACCGGTCCTCCAGTATGGGGGCTGTGTCTAACCCTGGCAGTGCCGACCCACCCCTAGACACCATCGCAGAGAGGAATGGCAGCAGTGACAACAACAATGAAGAACCGCGTCGAAGGAAACCTAACGGTGCATCTGTGTCCAGCACAGGCAGTGCCACTAATGGTGAGGACACAGACGGGGGTGTGAGAAGCAGGCGTTTGTTGTCACGGCAGGATAAGGTCTCAGACATTAGTCCTAGCAAGAAAACTGAGAGCCTCAATACAAGTCCCACTAACCGGTCAAAGACCCGGGACATCAGTCCACTTAAGATGTCGACAGGTCAGGATGTGACTGATACAGTGGTACCTGAGGTATGGGTTAAAGCTGGGGATGAGAAGGAGGAGGAGAGCATTATAGTAGAAGACACTGCATTATGATGTATATATATATATAGATGTAGATATTATAATGTCTGGGACTTACCCAGGACCTACACAAAACTATCAAGACTTGGTCTCCAACTGTATTTTGGCTAATACAAAGCAAATTAAGAAATATAGACCATTTCACAGACCCTGAATGCATACTGCAGATTGTCTTGTCCAGGACTATCATTCAATTAGTGTGGTAGTGATAAGTAGTAATCAATAAAAAAGGACCGGTATAGTTATGGGTAACCAAGCTCAAAGTAAAGTTACCGCATGAGAACATGTGGCTAATTCAGCCCAACCGGACTAAGGTAAACCAAGAATGCAATTCAACTTAAGTCTTATTTTCAAAGCGGGCATTATTCTCCACTCACACAGGTGTGTGGATCTGGCTGCACATAAGTATTTTCATAGCCCTTGCATTAATCATTGAAGATTGAGTATAAACCCTCAGGGTACCAGCATACAGGAAGCGAAGCATAGTGGAAGTAGACTATATAACTCCCACTATGCCTCTTTGCCAGTCAAAGGAAACAGGAGATGGAGAGTGAACATACAGTTCCTGATACCAGTTTCTACATATATTGGAGGTGAACAGGACATCACTTGCTGTGTGATCTACCAACCCTTTTATTAGATCATTGTCAGAGTCCCTGAGCTGACAAATGAAACTATACACTAGTTTTCTAATGGTAGCACAACAGGTTGGTAAACCACACACTGCAAAGACCTCTCCAGCACTAGTATATCTGGGTATACCTAGTAGGATTTGTGGGGCATCATTATATGCCACAGTTAATTTGCGTAAGGAAGCTTTGGTGTAATTACACCATAATTGTGCTGTATACAAAGGTGTACAGTATAATCTGAACAGCTGTATTTTAACCTCAACACTGCACATATGAAACTGTTTTACTAGTCTGTTGCCTTGTGCATAAAGCACTCTTCACAGTCGTTTAATGTCTTCATCATCCTTGAGTGTGTTCATTATCAAGTGACCCAGGTATTTTATCTGGTCACATTCAACCAATTCTGTATCATTTAGGGTAAACCTGGGGACCCTGAGATATTTGTCCAACGGAGATCGAACTACCATCAATACACTCTTGAGAGGGTTGTATTTAATGTCATTTCAATCCCATACTGTCCACAAACAGCCAACAAGCGGGCTAACCCATGGCTAACCTGTGTGAATATTACCAAGTCGTCAGCATACATCAAATGATTGACAATAGTTGCCCCACTAAAACAGCCTGTTTTACAAGCATTCAATTTACCTGACAGGTCATCCATATATATATTAAATAAATGAGGTGAGAGTATACCACCCTGCCTAACCCCATTTCAACTGTGAACTCTGCAGATAAAGCACTGCCCCATCTTATAGATATCTTCTGACAAGAATACCAGTAGACAAGAATTCTTACAATGTACCCAGGCACTCCATGGTCATCTAGCTTACTAAATAATTTTGTATGGTTGACCCTATCAAACGCTTTTGATCCGTCAAGAAAACACATGAACATAGAAGCATTAAGTAATCCATACTTAAGAATCAATTCTTTTAGAACACAATTACACATGTCAGTGCCATGTTTCTTCTTGAAGCCAAACTGATTATCATGAGTGATAACTTAGTTCTCTATCCTCGTCAGGAGGACAATTTCTACTATTTTGGATATTATACTTGCTAGTGCAATAGGCATATAATTATCCTTACTGCTTATTTTCCCTGTTTTGCTTTTTTATCACTGGGACTAGTATCACAGCCAACATGCTAGCAGGCAGTGATCCGTGTATTAAAAAACCTGTCAAACATGAGGTCTGCAATTTTCTGTTCTCCTACCATGTTGCTCACTCTTCAAGCATAGGCTCCATCTCAGTAGTCTGAATCAGGCTTGGAGAGTGAATGCGTCTCTGGCTGTTACTTGCACCTTTCTAGGGCCAGGTTCGAGGTACTCAGCCCTGTGAACACAAATCACGTGCCACAAATCACGTGCCTCTGGCGTCAGGATCAGTGCCATATGCCATAGCGATAGCATTGCAAATGAGATAAGTGCCTCATGCTAGAAGCACCTGATCTCAGCGAGCCTCGTTTTCAGATAATGAGGTCATGACGTCAAAGGCAGCAATGGCGGCCAGCTGGCGGCTGGAGTCGGCTGCCAGTGTGCAGTGATAGTGGAATTAAAACCATTAGGGATGAATAGTGAACCAAATAATCATACTCCAAGCTCTAATATATAACTAGAAACAATTAAAGGGCTAATGATACTGTCCCTACACCGTCGGTCAGTGACTGACGGCCGTCAGTTGGCCGTGAATCGGTGGTTTTGTTTGTGTTTACATCTCTGAGATCAGGTGCTTCTAGCATGAGGCACTGATCTCATTTGCAATGCTATTGCTATGCACTGATCCCTACGTCAGAGGCGGGTGACAGTGTTCAGAGGGGACAGGTACTCTATCAATACATCATGATGACATCTCTACATTAAAACAACTTAGTGGTGACCATCCATCAAACACTGCCCCACTTACTTTATTTC
This sequence comes from Acholoe squamosa, assembly GCA_949317995.1. NCBI lineage: Eukaryota > Metazoa > Annelida > Polychaeta > Phyllodocida > Polynoidae > Acholoe > Acholoe squamosa. The sequence continues at coordinate 70,470,520 of OX439047.1, forward strand.
ACCCTCAACGGCCAACTATGACACTTATATTTGATCTCGGATGGAAGAATTTAAGGCATTCAGTGAAAGCCAGTGAAACAGATTCATATATTTCTATGTATTATGAATATGCACAAAAGCAAAAAGTAAAAGTCTCAGTAATAACATCAAACATTTTTCCTGTTGCAAAAAGGAGAATTCTCCATGGTTAAGCTACGGGACTAAATATTAAGCATGTAAGAAATCATTTTATGTCACAGATATATTTTGTTACACATATAACTTCATCTACAATCCACTTCAAACAACTTATGACAGTGATTTTGTACAAACAGAATGTATATAACATTGTGATATAAAAATATCCTGATTCAGCATAAAAATACAATGTACAGATAATATATAGAGAAAGATGATAGATATTTTGATAATGGTTCATATTCCCAGGCCTGACATGTTAACTAATCGGCTACCTCGTTACAGTGAGTAATAAAAGAAAAGTGTAATATTCATTGAAAGAAGTATGCATGTAGTTGGCACTGTAAGCGCTGCATCAAATAACTGACCTGGCCCTAATCGATTTGGTGGGGGTGGTTACCAATGGCCTTTCTACAAGACAGGCAATTATTTAAGCTCTATTTTTGATGCTTTAGAGTTAAACCGCCATGACCCTGCTGTTCATTCGACACTAGCGCTTATTTAAAATCCGGGCAACTGGACCTAATGATATGCTTTAGATAGCAACCTGCCTGTATGTCCAGGACATATATAGTACAGGCAGGCCATGTCTAAAAAGTTGCCCTTTCTCACAAGGAGGCACCCTATCACCCTAAAAGGTTTACTTGTACCTCCAACACAGATATTTGAAATGTAGACTGTAATTGGAGATATAGAATCCCCATGTAGTGGAGTTCAGGTGAACTACTAACCAGAATCTGAGGAAAAATGTCACCAGACATGGCCTGTGGATATATGCTCTCAACACCTGCATGGGACCAGTATATAATGCAGTACCTACTGATGCAGTGATGACAGGGCTTTCATTTCAATCAATAATAGAGAAATCATTTTGGGCAAAAACCATCTTAGAGAATTTCCTAAAAGGCTACTTGGGGAAAAAGGCACAGGGCTCTATAAGGCCCCTCAACATCTCAATACAGTCTAGAGCATGACCACGGCCATGACCAAGTGCCTTATTCCCATTATAACACATACAGATCACACATGAGTAACCTAATAATACAGCAACATCAATTGTTAAGTCTAAAGGTGAGATGAAGTTAGCCTCCTGTACTGGGAATGCATTATCCATCTAGATAATGCACTGTCCATCAGCAAATCAGAATGCAGCATTAAGGGTAATGCACCATGACTTTGCCCAGCCGTGTTATAACTGCGACTTATGACCAGGGTCGGCTTACAAGTTGTGTTTTACAGTAAAATTAAAAGATGCATAACTGACTGGGGGTATGTGGTACATAACTGACTGGGGTATGTGGTACATAGTTGTAATTGATGCCACCATTGTGGTACCTTTAATCTATTTGGCTGCAGAATTATAAAATGTCTCAGATATATGAATTGTAAATTAAAAATTATTTTGTAAGATAAAAAGATGAGCAATACAATATATCTGTCCTGTTTTGTACTACTAATTAGACTAGCCTTACAACATTCATCCCTACAGTCCTTGTCATACACTCACCCCTACAGTCCTACAATGGACTGTGCCTGTCATACACTCATCCCTACAGTCCTACAATGGACTGTGCCTGTCATACACTCACCTCTACAGTCCTACAATGGACTGTCCCTGTCATACACTCATTCCTACAGTCGTACAATGGACTGTTCCTGTCATACACTCATTCCTACAGTCGTACAATGGACTGTTCCTGTCATACACTCATTCCTACAGTCGTACAATGGACTGTTTCTGTCATACACTCACCCCTACAGTCCTACAATGGACTGTTCCTGTCATACACTCATCCCTACAGTCCTACAATGGACTGTGCCTGTCATACACTCACCTCTACAGTCCTACAATGGACTGTCCCTGTCATACACTCACCCCTACATTCCTACAATGGACTGTTCCTGTCATACACTCATTCCTACAGTCGTACAATGGACTGTTCCTGTCATACACTCATCCCTACAGTCCTACAATGGACTGTGCCTGTCATACACTCACCTCTACAGTCCTACAATGGACTGTCCCTGTCATACACTCACCCCTACATTCCTACAATGGACTGTTCCTGTCATACACTCATCCCTACAGTCCTACAATGGACTGTCCCTGTCATACACTCACCCCTACGGTCTTACAATGGACTGTTCCTGTCATACACTCACCCCTACAGTCATACAATGGACTGTCCCTGTCATACACTCACCCCTACAGTCCTACAATGGACTGCTCCTGTCATACACTCACCCCTACAGTCCTACAATGGACTGTCCCTGTCATACACTCACCCCTAGATTCCTACAATGGACTGTTCCTGTCATACACTCACCCCTACATTCCTACAATGGACTGTTCCTATCATACACTCACCCCTACAGACCAACAATGGACTGTCCCTGTCATACACTCACCCTTACAAGACTACAATTGACTGTCCCTGTCATACACTGACCCCTACAGTCCTACAATAGACTGTCCCTGTCATACACTCACACCTACAGTCCTACAATGGACTGTCCTTGTCATACACTCACCCCTACATTCCTACAATGGACTGTTCCTGTCATACACTCACCCCTACATTCCTACAATGGACTGTTCCTGTCATACACTCACCCCTACAGTCCTACAATGGACTGCTCATGTCATACACTCACCCCTACAGTCCTACAATGGACTGTCCCTGTCATACACTCACCCCTACATTCCTACAATGGACTGTTCCTGTCATACACTCATTCCTACAGTCGTACAATGGACTGTTCCTGTCATACACTCATCCCTACAGTCCTACAATGGACTGTTCCTGTCATACACTCACCCCTACAGACCAACAATGGACTGTCCCTGTCATACACTCACCCTTACATTCCAACAATGGACTGCCTGTCATACACTCATTCCTACAGTCGTACAATGGACTGTTCCTGTCATACACTCACCCCTACAGACCAACAATGGACTGTTCCTGTCATACATTCACCCCTACATTCCAACAATGGACTGCTCCTGTCATACACTCACCCATACAGTCATACAATGGACTGTCCCTGTCATACACTCACCCCTACATTCCTACAATGGACTGTTCCTGTCATACACTCACCCATACATTCCTACAATGGACTGTCCCTGTCATACACTCACCCATACAGTCATACAATGGACTGTCCCTGTCACACACTCACCCCTACAGTCCTACAATGGACTGTCCCTGTCTTACTCTCACCCCTACATTCCTACAATGGACTGTTCCTGTCATACACTCACCCCTACAGTCTCACAATGGACTGTTCCTGCCATACACTCACCCCTACAGTCCTACAATGGACTCTCCCAAGCTACAGTCCTGCTGTTGTCATGTACATATTAAATGCAGGGTGCCCCCCTATTCCTGCCTTGTTTCAATAGGCCTAATGGTTTGACCCTCACCTCCTCCCACCCAAAACAAACATAACAATCACGGCCAGCACCACTGCAGATAAACCTGAGAGGGGGATTAGTAGCCTTTTGTCACATGGTTTTTACCAAATGAAATGGCCATCTGCTTGTATGATTTCCTTGATATGCCATTACCAGGTCTTAAGGATATTCTTGTTAAATCTGTACAGAGTGCAGGGGAATATTTGTTTAGTTCTTATCCTCCTGAAGTAAGCACTACACATACAGCACACTTACATCAGTGCTTGATAACTTCCTGTTTCTAATCACTTACCATTTACTCTGTGCATTGTGGGTAGCTAACCTGTAGTGGTTAATTAGATGCAGGAATCATTGGGCAACACTGTACCAGCTAATACAGATGTGTGGTTAGGTCATTCCCCTTCCTCAAGTAGACTATACATAACAATCTACCACTGACACCCAGCCACCAGGCACTGAGCTCTGTACTATCATGTGAATAGCCACTAAATCCAACCCTTTCTCTGGTCTGTACAGCCCCAGGTGTACAATAACATTGCACAATACAATATTTAGCAAAGGCTATCAATTGGGTGCCTATCCTATGAGGTAGTTTGACATTAACTATGTGGTTAACTTCAGACAGCTTTATTTAAGGTGGCTGGCGGGTATAGACTAAAAGTGATTAGATTTTCACCATATTCTCACCAGAACCCTAAAATGACATGTACTTTGTGGATATGCAATAAAAATCTGGGGGTCCCCAGCATATTTCTGAGCTACAGAACTTTCAACCTCACATAGAATTATATAGCAATATGTTACATAAATTCCCAGATTCATATCCAAAAGTAAATAAATTTTCATATAACTTTGTCAGCACTAAGACCATAAGCATATCTTTCCAGTAAATGCAAAAACATTAGAAAATGGGGAGACATTGAATGTATCAATGGCTATGACCTGTAAGACTTTGAACACCGCGAGAATCTGTGGTACAATGGTAACATGTTTGGCAGGCATGCAGGAAACCCCAGGTTCAAATCCCACCCATGCCACCCTTTGATAATTTTATATGCATGGTCATAAACCTATTCTCTTCGGCTGTGCAAGAGGTACACTCCATACCTGTGCAGAAAACAGCACAATGAACCTGCCTGTCATCCCCGCCAGCCACCGTAATAGTAGGTGTTCCCTCACTCCCTGCCATCCAATTGATTATGCAAATTCAAGGCACTACTTTTAGGCGTCTAGCCAGGGTGCACAGAGTTAATAGGAAGTGATTAGAAACAGAAAGTTTTCAAGCACTTATGTAAGTATGCACATAGAGCACAAGCAATGTGACATGTGACCTGGATAGCCTCTCTCTGGTCCGTGCTCTACTTACATGTAGGTCAAATATTACAACACACCCTCTGCCATACAAATAGTATGGCTACTATAGAACACCATACAGCCTGTACATCTATAAAACAGACACCATGGAGAGGTTTTCTGGTTTAGTGTCTGACCCTGCAGGAGTCTGGTCAGCCCTACAGGACAGAGGTCAGCACGTCCTTGAACTGGTCAGGACTCACCCCTGGACATCTCTGGGTGTAGCTGCTGGTACAGCGCTGGTATGGAGCTATATAAGGGCACCACAGAACCTACCCCCTGGTAAGTACACTGTATGTATATGGACGTCTCTGGGTGTAGCTGCTGGTACAGCCCTGGTATGGAGCTATATAAGGGCACCACAGAACCTACCCCCTGGTAAGTACACTGTATGTATATGGACGTCTGTAGCTGCTGGTACAGTGCTGGTATGGAGCTATATAAGGGCACCACAGAACCTACCCCCTTGTAAGTACACTGTATGTATATGGACGTCTGTAGCTGCTGGTACAGCACTGGTATGGAGCTATATAAGGGCACCACAGAACCTACCCCCTGGTAAGTACACTGTATGTATATCGACGTCTCTGGGTGTAGCTGCTGGTACAGCGCTGGTATGGAGCTATATAGGGGCACCACAGAACCTACCCCCTGGTAAGTACACTGTATGTATATGGACGTCTCTGGGTGTAGCTGCTGGTACAGCGCTGGTATGGAGCTATATAAGGGCACCACAGAACCTACCCCCTGGTAAGTACACTGTATGTATATGGACGTCTCTGGGTGTAGCTGCTGGTACAGCACTGGTATGGAGCTATATAAGGGCACCACAGAACCTACCCCCTGGTAAGTACACTGTATGTATATGGACGTCTGTAGCTGCTGGTACAGTGCTGGTATGGAGCTATATAAGGGCACCACAGAACCTACCCCCTGGTAAGTACACTGTATGTATATGGACGTCTCTGGGTGTAGCTGCTGGTACAGCGCTGGTATGGAGCTATATAAGGGCACCACAGAACCTACCCCCTGGTAAGTACACTGTATGTATATGGACGTCTGTAGCTGCTGGTACAGCACTGGTAGGGAGCTATATAAGGGCACCACAGAACCTACCCCCTGGTAAGTACACTGTATGTATATGGACGTCTGTAGCTGCTGGTACAGTGCTGGTATGGAGCTATATAAGGGCACCACAGAACCTACCCCCTGGTAAGTACACTGTATGTATATGGACGTCTGTAGCTGCTGGTACAGCGTTGGTATGGAGCCATATAAGGGCACCACAGAACCTACCCCCTGGTAAGTACACTGTATGTATATGGACGTCTCTGGGTGTAGCTGCTGGTACAGCGCTGGTATGAGTATATATTCTACATATATACATAGACACCTCATGTGTGTGTGGGATGCGATGAGTATATACTCTACATATATACATAGACACCTCATGTGTATGTAGGATGGGATGAGTATATATTCTACATATATACATAGACACCTCATGTGCATGCGGGATGCGATGAGTATATATTCTACATATATATATACATAGACACTTCATGTGTATGTGGGATGCGATGAGTATATATTCTACATATATACATAGACACCTCATGTGTGTGTGGGATGCGATGAGTATATATTCTACATATATACATAGACACCTCATGTGTATGTGGGATGCGATGAGTATATATTCTACATATATACATAGACACCTCGTGTGTGTGTGGGATGCGATGAGTATATATTCTACATATATATACATAGACACCTCATGTGTATGTAGGATGGGATGAGTATATATTCTACATATATATACATAGACACCTCATGTGTATGCGGGATGCGATGAGTATATATTCTACATATATACATAGACACCTCATGTGTATGTAGGATGCGATGAGTATATATTCTACATATATACATAGACACCTCATGTGCATGCGGGATGCGATGAGTATATATTCTACATATATATACATAGACACCTTATGTGTGTGTAGGATGGGATGAGTATATATTCTACATATATATACATAGACACCTCATGTGTATGCGGGATGCGATGAGTATATATTCTACATATATACATAGACACCTCGTGTGTGTGTGGGATGCGATGAGTATATATTCTACATATATATACATAGACACCTCGTGTGTATGTAGGATGTGATGAGTATATACTCTACATATATACATAGACACCTCATGTGTATGTGGGATGCGATGAGTATATATTCTACATATATATACATAGACACCTCCTGTGTATGTAGGATGCGATGAGTATATATTCTACATATATACATAGACACCTCATGTGTATGTAGGATGCGATGAGTATATATTCTACATATATACATAGACACCTCGTGTGTATGTGGGATGCGATGAGTATATATTCTACATATATACATAGACACCTCATGTGTATGTAGGATGGGATGAGTATATATTCTACATATATATACATAGACACCTCATGTGTATGTAGGATGCGATGAGTATATATTCTACATATATACATAGACACCTCGTGTGTGTGTGGGATGCGATGAGTATATATTCTACATATATATACATAGACACCTCCTGTGTATGTAGGATGTGATGAGTATATATTCTACATATATACATAGACACCTCCTGTGTATGTAGGATGCGATGAGTATATATTCTACATATATATACATAGACACCTCATGTGTATGTAGGATGCGATGAGTATATATTCTACATATATACATAGACACCTCGTGTGTATGTAGGATGCGATGAGTATATATTCTACATATATATACATAGACACCTCCTGTGTATGTAGGATGCGATGAGTATATATTCTACATATATATACATAGACACCTCCTGTGTATGTGGGATGGGATGAGTATATATTCTACATATATATACATAGACACCTCATGTGTGTGTGGGATGCGATGAGTATATATTCTACATATATACATAGACACCTCATGTGTATGTAGGATGGGATGAGTATATATTCTACATATATATACATAGACACCTCATGTGTATGTGGGATGGGATGAGTATATATTCTACATATATACATAGACACCTCATGTGTATGTAGGATGGGATGAGTATATATTCTACATATATATACATAGACACCTCATGTGTATGTGGGATGGGATGAGTATATATTCTACATATATATACATAGACACCTCATGTGTATGTGGGATGCGATGAGTATATATTCTACATATATACATAGACACCTCATGTGTGTGTAGGATGCGATGAGTATATATTCTACATATATATACATAGACACCTCCTGTGTATGTGGGATGCGATGAGTATATATTCTACATATATACATAGACACCTCATGTGTGTGTGGGATGGGATGAGTATATATTCTACATATATACATAGACACCTCATGTGTGTGTAGGATGCGATGAGTATATATTCTACATATATACATAGACACCTCATGTGTGTGTGGGATGCGATGAGTATATACTCTACATATATACATAGACACCTCATGTGTATGTAGGATGCGATGAGTATATATTCTACATATATACATAGATACCTCATGTGTATGCGGGATGCGATGAGTATAGGGAACACTACCATTATTAACTTATTGAATTGCATAGTCAGTATAATGCATGGATGTAGCCCTGGTGAATTACAAGCCAGAGGTGCATTAATGCATCATGCTGACCAAAAGGCATGATGCATTAAAACTCTATGCAGCAATAGAAAATGTAGGGTTGATTTGTCTTGTGATGCCCAAGCAATAGGTCTATGATACACCCCCCGCACCGGCGGGTGATAAATCAGCCATGTGACATGAAGGGATCATATGGCCCTAAGATAGTTGGCATAACTTCTGCTGATGTATGTAACAGATAAGAGAGACGATTTTAGACATTAGACCTATAGCTCTAGATTATACTCTCTACTGATAACAACGGTCAGGTGCCTCGATAACTGCATACTGAGTAGAAATGTGCCTAGTCCCTTAAAATCAACAGTGTGACTTTTGCTATATTATAAATCATCAGTTTAGCAAAAATTCATCTGACCGACGGCAGTGGAAGTGATGCCTATATCAGTGATGTCACAATGGTGTCTGTGTATTTTGCAACACAGCATTGCAGTGAAGAGAGAGAGAGAGGGGGGACTTTAGATGTATTTTAACTAATAAAATCACTTAGCAAATTTTTAAAATCACTTAATCAATATTATTGTGCTTTTTATTTATTAGTATTAATAACTGAATGCAAGGCGTATAAATGTCAAATTCTTATTGGGATAAACATGTCAGTACACATATGAATATCAATGGTAAACAGTTTCTGACAGTATCGTATGATTTATTGATATTTGTATTATTTTAGCTGCTATGTGTAGTTAAATCATAAATAAGCTGCTTTCATCCCCATCCCCATTCATTCAATCATCATTAAGTAATATCATTGAGGTTTTACTCTCATGTTATAAAAAGCGAAAAGAAAGTAATTAATTTGTTATAAGACCAAATAATAATAAATATAGGACTAATTTTATTGCTTTCTTGATGTCCCCAAACTGAGTGCATTGATAGCTGCATTTGTTTACAGAAAATGTTGTTCAGTATAATAAACACTTAAATTGAATTGAATTGATAATATACACCATTGATGTACAGCTTCAGATGAAATAAATTGTAGGTCCCCGAGGGTTGCCAGTGGTGGGAGCACTGTCCTGTTACTCAGACAACCTGCATGAGAAGTTACTGACATGGAGGGAACAGTACGGAGATGTTATATCCTACTACAGACTGGGCACGTGAGTACAGCAAGTGTGTAGGAAAGCTGAGTTAGGGAATAGCACCAGTCTTCTTAGTCTATGCAATCAAGAGGTACCCTAGGGAAAATGTGTTGATGGACTCCGGGAATTACCCATGCCAGGTACATATAAGTGATGTTCAATGCACACCACGATCAGTATAGTCCCCCGGCATTTTGCCTCTAAATAGAATAAAATAAGTCAAATACATACAATTTCCATAGTCTTTGCCCACTTTTAGGGTATATGCATCATGCCTGAAAAAGAGTTCTGCCCAAATTCCATCTGGTTTGGCTGTATGGGGGGTCTCTTTGTAAAATGGGGACTATACTGATCGTCGGCAGGAAGAACAGCGTGTGAAAAGAAAAGTGACTTCCTGTTGCCCAGCGGAAGTGGCCTGCATCAGGGTATCATATTCCGGCTCAGAGGATCTCACAAGAAGCTAAGAACAAATCCTATGCAGAATTTTCCTGCAGATTGTGCCAGAATTTCACACAAAAGGTAAGGAAAATTGATGAAATCGTCCCAAAATATTGTTGGAGATGTGTGTGGGGGTCCGTAGATCGCTTTTTGTGTACCGAAAAGATGTATTTTGTGTGCTGGGGGGTAAAATGTGCAACAGGGTGAAGCTTTGGATGTGGCCCTGGGCACGTGGGTACAGCAAGTGTGTAGGACAGTGCTCCCACCAGGTGGGATTATACTGATCCTTGGCTTGCTGGGCAGAATTTGCCCTATCCTGGTCCAATTGATGTATGCTTGGGTCTAAATTGGTGATATTTCTTTAGAATAGGAGCCCCTACATGTGTAAGACACATTTTGGATGTTTTGAGATGACCCCTCAACCCAATTTGGGCCTTTACAACAAAATTTTGCTCCGTCGTGAACTTTTAGGCCCTCTCAGAGTCAAAGTTGCCGTTTATCCATGATTTTTGGTCGTTATATTCCTTCTCCTACCTCAATTTGATCATTTTAGTGTGTTAATCCTCCTGTGGAATTGACAATGGCCAAATTTAGGGGTAGCACCCGAGAATCAGTACAGTCCCCCCTTGGGCAAGATGGCCGCACACTGGCCACCATCCTGGATTCAGGGGAATGTTTTATGGTGGGTATGTTAGATATGTCCAACCTCTAATATATTGACCAGGTAAGCTCACCCTTGCACAAAGCCCTCACTGCTCTGTGGTTATAAACCTTTGCCATCAGTATAGTCCCCATTTCATATTGTCCACACAAGTGGCACATCCAGTGCACATGGCTCGGTCATATTTTACCATGACATGCCCCTGTGGCACCTCTAACTCGCACAACTGCCACTGGTTAGATTCTGAATACTTTATTGTCAAAGACTTTTTGTGGTGGGTGTAATTCTGCATTTTCCATATATATATATTCGGTCACTATATATTTCCATATTAACAATAAATCAGCACATAGGAACATGTTGAATCACTGTTTACCTATTTATTTATGTATTTCTCATCAGTATTCAAACAATTCAAGAAGTACATATTATCTTAAAATCTACTCATTTTGTCACTATATATTACCATATCATCATAAAATTACTGAGGGTTATGAGCATTTTCACATGGATAAAGTTAAAATTCTGTATTATCAACCTATCATCTTGTATGGTATTTCTAGCATTTCTATTCAATAGTAAATGACTCTAGATAGGTAGTACCACCTCTTTCATCATTAAGCAAGCAAACGTCACGTTAAGTGTACAAAAATTGTGATTTTTAACTTTCAAAGTGATATTGGACTCTCAAGATGGGACTTGTATATGATTAAATGACTCTAGATAGGTAGTACAATCTCTTTTGTCATTGTGTGTGCGATTCCAAAGATATAATGATTCATAGATGCGCTGAGACTATTCTTTGAGAGGTTAATGTATAGGGGACTATGCTGATGGTTACGGGTATTAATTACTGGATGGTCAGAGTTAAATTTTCATAATATCAACCTATCATCTTGTATGGTGTTTCTATCATTTGTATTCAATCGTAGATATGTTTGCCTTATTAGAAAAGACTATTTGGTGTGTGTAAAGATATATCTTAGCACCGCATGTCAAGCGCTCATCCCAAGAGGTGAAGAAAAACTGTGGGATTTTTGTTGTCAAAGTGATATTAGACACTCAAGATGGGCCTTATACATGTTTAAATGACTCTAGATAGGTGGTACAATCTCTTTTGTCATTGTGTGTGTGATGCCAATGGTATCTGATGAAGTATAGATGAGCTGTGGCCATTCTTTGAGAGGTTAATGTATAGGGGACTATACTGATGGTACATGTGATATAATGGCCTCTACGCAGTACAAGTATGATGTATCAGGGTTTTTGTAATTATTCTGTACAGTAGGTCTACTAGAAACAATGGACAGTTGATATAGACAGTGTATAAAGGATTTTGAATGAGCTAGGCTAAATTTAAGAAATAGGAGAATAAATTCCCAAATTTTCAAAGTTTCCAATTTTTCCGCCAATGCATAGAGTAGAGCCACACTTTAGCCTTTTGGTATACATAAAGTCATATATTGTACCAGTCTGGCCACAATAATTGATTTTTCTAGGACTTTTATTTGTGCTGTTATTCATGTTTGATTGATTACGCTCAGTATAGTCCCCCTTTTTTTGAAGGTTTTATGGCATCTGTGATAAAAACTGACACATTGGGATCCTTGAATGAAACCTTTTAATAAGCCAAAATATAGGGCTATCAATAAAATATAATGTTATTAAGAAATACTGAATTTCAAGTGCCAGGCCCCCTATGTCCAGTAATTCTTGGAATATATATATATATATATATATATATATATATAGATTTGCACGGCAGCCATCTCTCTATTAATAAATTAGAAAGGGCCTCAGTGAGAAGCCACAAGGACATCAATCATATATTATTGATACACTGATATACTGTTGATCGACCCACTTTGTGTCATATTTCACTCTGTTACAGACTTAACATCGTACTGAACAGTGAGCGCAGTATCAGGGACGCGTTTGCCAAACAGGGAGATGAGTTTGGACATCGTGCTGAGGTGGAAGATATGGCACTGATGGGTCTGAAGGATGGTAGGTGATAACAAAGAAAGATTTCCATTTTAATATTCGTTAAAATAAATTCTTTAAAATGATGTAGTGGACAGTGGAAATCTGTAAAACCACCGGGAATTGAACCTGGATCTTTGGATTGCAAATCCAACATGCTTATCATTACACTTTGATCCTGTGCCTGATATTTCCATCTTCCAACTAAACCTGGATCGGTATGATACGCAGGGGGCAGGGATTACCAGTTGACCCACCCCTGGGGGTCAGTCTACTGGGTACAGGGAACTCTGTCCCCTACACTGGCAATTTTAACGATGCCCTCCACTCCGTATTTTTATGATATTCACATCTAAGTATGAAATAATCAGAATAGATATTCCAGTGCCAAATATATTAAAAAAACAAGGAAAAATATGATGGAGAAGTTTTAGCTGCTTTAGATTAGATAGGTCAACTGCAACATGAAAAAAAAGACTCACAGTAGTCATTATTATCATTCCTGCCTTCACTTCTGTTTTCAGTACATTTTCTGTATTTCTTCATTGTTGTAGAGATATTTGCTAAGCCCTATGATGAAACCTGGAAGAAGAACAAGAAGTTTGCTATGACAACAGCTAAGAGCTTTGGTTTTGGTACGGCTAAATCTGAGGTTAGGATGCAGGACCAGTTACAGGTTTTTGAAGAGTTCCTCATGAAACAGAACAGTGATCCGACTGACGTGTCTCAGCAGCTGAGGCTGGTCTGTGCTGGAGTTATCAGTTCTCTGGTTCTCGGAACTAGCAACTCATGGCAGGACCTGGAAACTGCAAAACTAACCACTCTGATCACTGCCTGGGATGAGACATTCATCGCCGCTTTTATAGCTTTGATTATAACAAGGACATTTGTGCCCCAAAAAATTGCACATTTCATGATCCGTGGTTTAAGTAATAAATTAATAAAAAGAACTGAGGAATTAGCTGGATTCATGGCTGAAAAGATCAACCATGCTGCAGTGGATATTTCAGAACGGGAACCTGAGAACATGATTGATGCATATCTCAAAGAACGAGGAACTAGCAAAGAGGTTATTAAGCAGATCGCCTACACTGTCAATACCTTCCTACCTGATGGAGTAGAAGGTACATCTTCAGTCAAGTTATGGTGCCTCCTGCGTTTGATTCTTGACCCACAACTTCAGCAGCAGATTTACAAAGAGATCAGCCTGACATGTGGGATGGGCCGAGTACCGTCCCTCTCAGACAAAGATAAGCTTCCTACCCTACAAGCCCTGATTCATGAAGTACTGAGAACCAATGTGGCTTTCCCACAATTCTTGCCGAGGTTGCTGCACCAGGATGTACAGTTCTATGGGTTTACGCTGCCTAAAGGTGCCCTTGTCACTGCTAACAGTTACAGTGTATTTCATGATCCTGAAATCTTCCCGGACCCTGACAAGTTCCTCCCTTCCAGATTCATTAACCAGGATGGGAGCTTCAATAATACACTGGGGTCAAAGGTCATGGCTTTCAGTTTAGGTGAGTGAACAGGAATTAACCTTTGCAGTGCCCTAGCAATAGAATCTAAGTGCAGAGAGAGTTTTTTGTTGTTGCTTTTTAATAAATTGAAATCAGGTGCTTATATATGTGTCTGGGGATTTTAAAATTTAAAAAGGTGAGGCATTTTATAATTTCACAAATTATCTTACAGGCCCTGTAAGTATCTAGAGGAGGAGGCATTTTATGGTTTTTGCACTTTATTTTATAGGGCCTCGTAAGTGTCTTGGTGAGGCATTTGCTCGTCAGCAGATCTACTTGTTCCTGTCCAGGCTCATACAGAGGTTTGAGCTGAGACCTGACCCTGCAGCACCAAAACCAACCTTAGAGAAGACTCAAACCTCCACTTTTGCAAGACCTTGCAACTTCAAGGTCTGCTTCATTCCTCGGTAAATCCTGCTGATGTCTTGATCCACCAGGAATATCCCTACATAAAGAATTGGGTGTCTATATACTGTAGTAAGTAGGTGTTAGTGGAATATTGAGGAACAAACAGAAAAATCAACAAATATGAAAAAAATAATTCCATGGTTGTGGACAAAATGAATAAAATAAATGTATAGATCACAGCCAGATGCAGTATTACATAGATCTCAAGTGTTTCATCTCAGTTCTGCAGCAGTCAGATTTATGATTACTTAGTATTCATCTCATTGATTGATAGTTATGTGAACATTGTGTACTGGCCTTATCCCCGTATACGAGGCTCAAAAGGTCCAGATAACCATCTATAACAGATGATAATAACATGAGTTGGGCATTGTGTATGTCCAGAACAATAAATGTCATGCCAAATTTGACCATTTTTTACCCCCCTCGTTATGTTTTGCAATGCTGAATGTATATGGAAAATTAATTTTGCCAGGCCGGGCCTGGCCCCTTCCTCCCCCCTCCAGCATGACGCCATTTGTGGATGGTCCCATATCAGTAATAAAGCACTAAGCTATCACTGATTATGCAATAAAAAACTTGCATGGTTTATACAATTTTGTTATGAACAGGGGCAATTAACATCAAAGTAGCTTATCAATATTGCGGTGATAAATCAATTACTCATATTCAGTGTGAAATAGTCTGTGCTTGAGTCTTTTGTGTCGTTTAAAGAACTAATGTTGTGAAATTGGAAGGTGGTTTATGACAATAACAAAAAATGGGCCTGTAAACCATTGTTGTTTAACATGATAATGCCCAGTTTATATTTTATTGAGTTTATCATAATCCTTTTATATGGCATGAAAAATACAGTATTGGACACTCCTTTAGTCATGGTTACAGTGTATACCATGAAACTGTTGTCATGGTTACAGTGTATACTATGTTCTGCTGTTGTCATGGTTACAGTGCATACCATATAACTGTTGTCATAGTTACAGTGTATACCATGCAACTGTTGTCATGGTTACAGTGTATACCATGTAACTGTTGTCATGGTTACAGTGTATACCATGTAACTGTTGTCATGGTTACAGTGTATACTATGTTTTGCTGTTGTCATGGTTACAGTGCATACCATATAACTGTTGTCATGGTTACAGTGTATACCATGTAACTGTTGTCATGGTTACAGTGTATACCATGTAACTGTTGTCATGGTTACAGATGTTTACCATGCAACTGTTATCATGCTTACAGTGTATACCATGCAACTGTTGTCATGGTTACAGTGTATACCATGTAACTGTTGTCATGGTTACAGTGTATACCATATAACTGTTGTCATGGTTCAAGTGTATACCATGTAACTGTTGTCATGGTTACAGTGTATACCATGCAACTGTTGTCATGCTTACAGTGTATACCATGCAACTGTTGTCATGGTTACAGTGTATACCATGCAACTGTTGTCATGGTTACAGTGTTTACCATGCAACTGTTGTCATGCTTACAGTGTATACCATGCAACTGTTGTCATGGTTACAGTGTTTACCATGCAACTGTTGTCATGGTTACAGTGTTTACCATGCAACTGTTGTCATGCTTACAGTGTATACCATGTACCCCTGTTGTCATGGTTACAGTGTATACCATGTACCCCTGTTGTCATGGTTACATTGTATACCATGTACCCCTGTTGTTATGGTTACCATGTATGCAATGAGTATGCATGGATAATACTGTAGAGAATGAAGCATTCCATAACAATACAAAATACTCTCTGAGTTAATCCACAATGTTCCCATAGCACAGGCTTCTACATATTGAAGCAATAATGTCTTTTTGCACTCTAGTTGAGATCTTCATTTAACTTTGGTTTGAATGTGTTATGTGAAGGACAACGAAAGGGAGTGTTCACTTTTTATTAACAGGGGAGTGGTGGGTTTGATGGGGGTGCAAAAACCTTTGCTCCTTTTGAGGGAAGCCTAAATTCTTTTGGCAAATAAGCCCGGGCCATCTATAGATCAAAGAGGGCACAAATATTCTCCAAGCCTCCGCTGCAGGAGGGGCAGGTGCAAACAATTTTGTGTCCGAAGGAAAACCCACCACCACCCCCTGTTGATAAATAATCGGGCCATAATGACTTTCAGTAATTCACCAGTCATGGTTACCGTACGGTATCTTTTTCAGATGCTTTGTTGTGACCACCATTTGGAACATGGAAATTTCATTCTAACAATTTGAAAATATGCTAATCATTTCATTCATTCATCAATAGTTAACTCCAGAAACAATTTGTTTATTGAGTTCTCTTGAGTCTCCTACCATGTCTCAATAATCCCAATTAAGAAATTCTGCCTGAATATTATATGAAAAGGGCTTTAGTTCAACTGTTCTGGACCAGAATCCATAGCTATCCACTGACATGAACCTCATGAGGTGTTCCTATACACCTCTGTAAGAGACCAAGGGTGCCATTAACAGCAGCAATATTGATAACCACAAGTAGTATCAACACACCACTCAGAGGCACCCATACAAGGAACACATTCTCTACTGTGTCATGGATGTCAAACACTGAATTCTCTGGGGGTATGTATTCAGCCTTGAGGGAAGCGGCACAGAGAGTACTAATTATGGCTACTACCACTGCACAAAAATTTATAGTTACGTGAGATTTCCGTAAACGTAAATGTCTAGTTTATGTACATTTAGCCAGGTTAACGTATATTTACGTGATATTGGTAGGAAAGAGTAAAGTTACGTAAATCTGGTCCCGTATACAACGGAGCGTCCTCGTTTCCAAACAGGTAACATCAAGTAAATGTCTAGTTTACGTTCCCATAAAACCCTGTAAACCTGGGATTTACGTCACTCTAAATACCAGTAAATGACACGTAAATGCCACGTTTACGTAGCTTTGCTGATGATGTAATTTCAAGTAAAACTGGTATTTACGTATCAATAATACCTTAAATAAAGCTATAGTTAATGGTAAATGCCATTAAGTTTAACGTAAATATGGGGTTTACTTAGATTTTTAGGGATGTAAACTTTATGGGTTATCATTTCTTATTCTGATTTTCATGCAGGGGTCATTTAATTTCCACCAGGTGCACCTCCTGCAGGCCAGGGGCACCTCCTAAAGGCCAGGTGCACCTCCTAAAGGCCAGGTGCACCTCCTAAAGGCCAGGGGCACCTCCTAAAGGCCAGGTGCACCTCCTAAAGGCCAGGTGCACCTCCTAAAGGCCAGGTGCACCTCCTACAGACTGGGGGCAGCCCCTACAGGCTGGAGGCACCTCCTACATGGAGAGAGGGAATGAACTGAGGAGTTAGAGGGTGGACTGAGGAGGGAGGGGATCGACTGAGGAGGGATGGGATGTACTGGGGAGGGAGGGGATGGACTGAAGAGAGAGGGAATGGACTGAGGAGGGAAGGAACGGACTGAGGGGGAAGGGGATGGACTGAGGAGGGAGGGAACAGACTGAGGAGGGATGGGATGGAGTGAGGAGGGAGGGGATGGACTGAGGAGGGAGGGAACAGACTGAGGAGGGATGGGATGGAGTGAGGAGGGAGGGGATGGACTGAGGAGGGATGGAATGGAGTGAGGAGGGAGGGGAAGGACTGAGGAGGGAGGGGATGGAGTGAGGAGGGAGGGGATGGACTTAGGAGGGAGGGGATCTACTGAGGAGGGAGGGGATCTACTGAGGAGGGATGGGATGTACTGAGGAGGGAGGGGAAGGACTGAGGAGGGAGGGGATCGACTGAGGAGGGATGGGATGTACTGAGGAGGGAGGGGAAGGACTGAGGAGGGAGGGGAAGGACTGAGGAGGGAGGGGATGGAGTGAGGAGGGAGGGGATGGACTTAGGAGGGAGGGGATCTACTGAGGAGGGATGGGATGTACTGAGGAGGGAGGGGAAGGACTGAGGAGGGAGGGGATCGACTGAGGAGGGATGGGATGTACTGAGGAGGGAGGGGAAGGACTGAGGAGGGAGGGGAAGGACTGAGAAGGGAGGGGATGTACTGAGGAGGGAGGGGAAGGACTGAGGAGGGAGGGAACAGACTGGGGAGGGATGGGATGTACTGAGGAGGGAGGGGAAGGACTGAGGAGGGAGGGGAAGGACTGAGGAGGGAGGGGAAGGACTGAGGAGGGAGGGGAAGGACTGAGGAGGGAGGGGAAGGACTGAGGAGGCATGGGATGTACTGAGGAGGGAGGGGAAGGACTGAGGAGGGAGGGAACAGACTGGGGAGGGATGGGATGTACTGAGGAGGGAGGGGAAGGACTGAGGAGGGAGGGGAAGGACTGAGGAGGGAGGGGATGTACTGAGGAGGGAGGGGAAGGACTGAGGAGGGAGGGAACAGACTGGGGAGGGATGGGATGTACTGAGGAGGGAGGGGAAGGACTGAGGAGGGAGGGGAAGGACTGAGGAGGGAGGGGATGTACTGAGGAGGGAGGGGAAGGACTGAGGAGGGAGGGAACAGACTGAGGAGGCATGGGATGTACTGAGGAGGGAGGGGAAGGACTGAGGAGGGAGGGAACAGACTGGGGAGGGATGGGATGTACTGAGGAGGGAGGGGAAGGACTGAGGAGGGAGGGAACAGACTGGGGAGGGATGGGATGGAGTGAGGAGGGAGGGGATGGACTCAAGAGGGATGGGTTGGAGTGAGGAGGGAGGGGATGGACTGAGGAGGGAGGGAACAGACTGAGGAGGGATGGGATGGAGTGAGGAGGGAGGGGATGGACTGAAGAGGGATGGGTTGGAGTGAGGAGGGAGGGGATGAAATGAGGAGGGAGGGGATGTACTGAGGAGGGAGGGAACAGACTGAGGAGGGAGGGAACAGACTGAGGAAGGAGGGAATGGACTGAGGAGGGAGGGAATAGAGGGAGGACTGAGGGGATGGACTGAGGAGGGACATATATAAGAATAGGAAAAGAGGAAAATGTGCCTTGTTTCCATTGTTAGGTTTGATCTGAAGGTGAAGTATAAGGCTAAAGATGACTGCCACACACATAAAGAGCTGTCTGTATAAGCGTGCCACTATGAACGTCTTTGCCAATACAAGAAGTAGTCGGAATAGGATGAGAACCCCCGCCCAACACCAAGTTGGACTAGAAGCTATGGGTTGTAATAAATGATAAAGTCCTTGAAGTGCTGTGTGTACTGATGAAGCATCTACAGAAACAAGAGGGTTCTTTTTCCTTGTTTCTTCGTGTGAATCGGCAAACCCATGAAAGAACAAACAGAAATGGCATTAGACAAGCAAGGACAAACTCACTTCTTAAAATTGACATGGGGACATGCCCATTTCTTAAAATTGACATGGAGGGGATGGACTGAAGAGAGAGGGAATGGACTGAGGAGGGAAGGAACGGACTGAGGGGGGAGGGGATGGACTGAGGAGGGAGGGAACAGACTGAGGAGGGATGGGATGGAGTGAGGAGGGAGGGGATGGACTGAGGAGGGAGGGAACAGACTGAGGAGGGATGGGATGGAGTGAGAAGGGAGGGGATGGACTGAGGAGGGATGGAATGGACTGAGGAGGGAGGGGAAGGACTGAGGAGGGAGGGGATGGAGTGAGGAAGGAGGGGATGGACTTAGGAGGGAGGGGATCTACTGAGGAGGGAGGGGATCTACTGAGGAGGGATGGGATGTACTGAGGAGGGAGGGGAAGGACTGAGGAGGGAGGGGATGGAGTGAGGAGGGAGGGGAAGGACTGAGGAGGGAGGGGATCTACTGAGGAGGGATGGGATGTACTGAGGAGGGAGGGGAAGGACTGAGGAGGGAGGGGATCGACTGAGGAGGGATGGGATGTACTGAGGAGAAAGGGAAAGGACTGAGGAGGGAGGGGAAGGACTGAGGATGGAGGGGATGTACTGAGGAGGGAGGGGATCTACTGAGGAGGGATGGGATGTACTGAGGAGGGAGGGGAAGGACTGAGGAGGGAGGGGAAGGACTGAGGAGGGAGGGGATGGAGTGAGGAGGGAGGGGATGGACTTAGGAGGGAGGGGATCTACTGAGGAGGGATGGGATGTACTGAGGAGGGAGGGGAAGGACTGAGGAGGGAGGGGATCTACTGAGGAGGGATGGGATGGGCTGAGGAGGCAGGGGATGGACTGAGGAGGGAGGGGATCGACTGAGGAGGGATGGGATGTACTGAGGAGGGAGGGGAAGGACTGAGGAGGGAGGGGAAGGACTGAGGAGGGAGGGGAAGGACTGAGGAGGGAGGGGAAGGACTGAGGAGGGAGGGGATGTACTGAGGAGGGAGGGGAAGGACTGAGGAGGGAGGGAACAGACTGGGGAGGGATGGGATGTACTGAGGAGGGAGGGGAAGGACTGAGGAGGGAGGGGAAGGACTGAGGAGGGAGGGGAAGGACTGAGGAGGGAGGGGAAGGACTGAGGAGGGAGGGGAAGGACTGAGGAGGGAGGGGATGTACTGAGGAGGGAGGGGAAGGACTGAGGAGGGAGGGAACAGACTGAGGAGGCATGGGATGTACTGAGGAGGGAGGGGAAGGACTGAGGAGGGAGGGAACAGACTGGGGAGGGATGGGATGTACTGAGGAGGGAGGGGAAGGACTGAGGAGGGAGGGAACAGACTGGGGAGGGATGGGATGGAGTGAGGAGGGAGGGGATGGACTCAAGAGGGATGGGTTGGAGTGAGGAGGGAGGGGATGGACTGAGGAGGGAGGGAACAGACTGAGGAGGGATGGGATGGAGTGAGGAGGGAGGGGATGGACTGAAGAGGGATGGGTTGGAGTGAGGAGGGAGGGGATGAAATGAGGAGGGAGGGGATGTACTGAGGAGGGAGGGAACAGACTGAGGAGGGAGGGAACAGACTGAGGAAGGAGGGAATGGACTGAGGAGGGAGGGAATAGAGGGAGGACTGAGGGGATGGACTGAGGAGGGACATATACAAGAATAGGAAAAGAGGAAAATGTGCCTTGTTTCCATTGTTAGGTTTGATCTGAAGGTGAAGTATAAGGCTAAAGATGACTGCCACACACATAAAGAGCTGTCTGTATAAGCGTGCCACTATGAACGTCTTTGCCAATACAAGAAGTAGTCGGAATAGGATGAGAAATGGCATTAGACAAGCAAGGACAAACTCACTTCTTAAAATTGACATGGGGACATGCCCATTTCTTAAAATTGACATGGAACATGGGGACCCCCCATCAAGGGCCCCATTGATGTACAAGATCATATCGCCTTTAAGAGGTACACAGGAAAGAAGGGCAAAGGTTGTCACTACCAGTTTCTAGTATGAGAATATTAAGGCTATCACAAGTGCTGAAACAGCTCTTTCTACAAGTTTAACCCCAGCTTTCTTTTTGCAAGCAAAGAGAGTCCTTCCAAACCAATACAAGGCAAAATGAAATGCCAGAAGGAGAGGCACAAACGTGGCTTTGAATAATAGTTTTCTCTCTAGAGTGAGTCCCTGAATTACACAAATATCACCTGCTGAATTTGAAAATACTCCTGAAAATTGATGTGACCCTTGAAATCTCTGATGTCAGATTGTGTGGTGAAAGGGCTGGAATGGATATATTATTGAAGCATCCTGAAAATAATAGAATAAGATGGATCCACCACCTTCTTTTTTTATATGACATCCATTTCCTCCTTTGGTTTTGCTGTCTGATTGTATTTTCCTGTTCTGCCACCAAATTCATGACAGCACCAACAAAGTCCTTTTGGAAAAGAAACAAAAGGGAATAGACAAAACAGCAATATATAACCATAAGGATTACCCAGTGTCCGTCGCAATTATCATTTTTCATACACTTTGATGAGAACAGTGCCTCTGAATAGCCTTGACAACAATGTCCAAAGAGGACACCCATCCGGTTGTGGTTACAGCTAGAATTTAACGCTGATGTCTCCCCAAAACCAGATTCTACACAATAGGTTGATGGACATCGCAGAACATAGAGTCATCCTTCATGTACATATGCCCAGAAATGTGGCTTAACACAGACTTCACCCGACGAGCAGTCACTACCATAAGGATATGGGTAACACATTACAGCTTTGCTGTATACCATTGTAGCATTGTAGATAAATAAGGAACCGTTGTCAAAGCTGTACAAGTTCCCACATGGGGAGCAATCAAATTGTAAACGGTTAAACCTTCCCACCATTCCAGGAAGAGCGCCATTTTGCACCAACTTATTGTTTTTAGGACAACTAAATGATGACTCGTGTATTCTCACAGAATTGTCATCACCATCAAATAATATCATACAGTGTCCTGGTGAGTGGGAGATGAAATTTGAATTTTGAATTTTTCTTTCTGTGTCTGAGAAATATATCAAAACCCTTGTAGACTACCATCGATGTAGGCTCCTTCTATAACAGTATTGACAATTTTTAGATAAGCATCATGTGTGAGGATTGTACCACCATATTTGTTTGCACTGTTATTGATGAAATTACAATCTTCGATATAGGTTGAAATGTGTCTTAATTTTATCACCCCTCCATCATCTCTAACTCTGCTGTAGCTAAAGCTGTCAATGACCCCAGATTTTTTAATAGTTAATGTCTGCAGCATGAGTGATGCTTCAACTACTTTATCCTTAATTCTAAAGGTGATTGCAGACACTGTCTGCCCTGGAAGTAAACTAGATAGACCTGCCGTGTTGTCAATAAAGACAGACTGATCTATATTAAGGGCAGTCCATGCAGAACGTTTTTACTTACGTCAATTGCACCCCCATATCCCAGAAAGACTCTATTACCAGCACATGTACAGTTTACAATATGGAGAACATCTGCAGTACATAAATAGTGTAATGCACCTAGATTTTCAATGAAAGATGAATCCCTAATTATGATTATAACATTTACATCTTTAACAGCATTCAAGTAATTTCTAATATCTGAAATAATCCGCAAAGGTCTTTGCCACAGAATTAAAAACCTTTCGTATGTTGCTGCTAATGCAACATTTTGAGTTATGAGGTGCTGGAACATGCAATCGTCAATGGTAATTCTTGTGTAGCTGTAATCATAGGCAATAGTTATACCACCTATCACTGTTTCATTGATAGGATTACCATGAAATATGCTACTTTTAACATACACTTCTAGTTCAAAGAACCCGTGAATGTATATACACCGTTTTCCGACATCAGTATCTATAACATCCACATGGCTGTATTCTACAATGACTGTAATTGAAAGATAAGGTGTGCAGAAGGTAATCTGACTTCTTAATAATCAAATCCCAAGTAGTTCTTTCCAACCTTAATGACTCCCAACTCCCTGGTTTCAGCAACTGGGGAATAACGCTAAGTCTTGAGGGTCTTGTTGTTAGCCAGTATGGCTGTAAGTGACCAAGGTGAATTGTTGACTCCATAAAACGACAGTCTTTTATTTTCTATTGGTGCAAATTGAGGTTTGATATGGTTATCTTTGGGTCATAGTTCCAGCCTCTTCAGCCTCTAAACATGAACACCCTGCCTGAGTCTACTTCTTCAGTCCAATTACAGCCAATTCTTACATTGTCTTCAAACCGGATGATTGATAATCGTGTCTCTATGGATTTTGTCATACAATACCCATAGACATCAACAGATGGCAGAATATACATGGTGTCATGGCAGACTATTGTTTTAATCCTACCCAAGAAATTATGTATGTTACCACATGGAGATGAGATGTTGACACCACAATGTTTTTCATTTGAGATTTTATACTTAGCCAATTGAAAGAAAACTTAATTCTGTATGAGAAAATTACCTTTGATAACAGGGATTTGAATGAGAATAGTCATCTGAATGGTAGTTGTGAATAGATCTGGAATTTCCATCTTCATGTGACTAAGAAAGATGCTCGGGTGCCGTTCTACTTAGAAATCTACACTGAGAAAATTCTTCCTGACAAAGTGACATGTATACCCATGTCAACTTGATTTGACACAGAGAGCACAGGTCATTGGGACATGTGCACATATGTCACCATGACAACTGTAGCACACAGTAATCCTCATATGATTTGACATGCCTTAAAATGCCATGTCATCTGTGAGTTGACCAGGGTCACGGCCATGTCGAAGGCACTTGACATGTGATGGTTTGACATACATAATTGTTCTAGGATATTCCACTAGATGGAGCAAACAACCATTTTGGTACCAGGACTAATCACTACCAAGAAGTACTACCAACACTTGAGACATTTGATGTATCTGTGTCATTTTGTTTTCATGAAGAATAGATCACTAAGGTCTGTAAATACTATCAATAAATGGTAGTGAATTCTATTTCGTTGTTAAATCTGCATTTGTTATTGAATATCAAAATAGACACCCACCATCCTGAATACTCCAACTGGAGTGGTTAGACACCTTATGTGTGGGTCAGTGAAAATACCAAAGGACTGTATTCTAACCCACAATCTATAATCTCAGTATCTACAGTACAGGGAGACATATGGCATTGCCATGCACCTCCATGCCCTTGTCTTATGGACTGCATAGAGGTCCTCAGTCAAGTAGGAGTTCTGTAGATAGGAAAAAGTGCCTTAGTGTTGCAGGCCTGTGGGACTATGATATCCCCTGCCTTCTATTATAGGCCTCCCTTGATTGAACCATTGGTACATAGTTATTGACTGCTCTTGACCCTTACATAATTGTCTCACAGTATTACCTAGCACTCAGGTGAATGGATCAGAAATATGTGACGTGTCTTTATTACGCATGTCAAATGGAGTTGACAAACCAAATATGAGAGGGTCAACCTCATTTGACATGCCTTCATACATGTCATCTGGGAGACAAATTGTGACCTGTGCAGTATGTGTCAAAGCGATCAGTGTTCTTTCCTCTGTGTACATGTATCTTCTCTGTAAGTGTATTCAGGTAATGATGGTATTGTTTAAGACTGTTCAGTTTGGGAGGTTAACTCTGGAATGTGTCTATATTGAAATGTATGATGTTTTAAATGTGCTATGTGGATCAGATAATGTGCAATGATGATACAAATGTAATTCATCCCAATGTTAATACCCTACTAATGGAGCCTAATGTGAATTGAACAGGACAAACACCAACCTTCATAGCAATGACAAAATACAAACATGATTTAGGATGTCTCGCTGTAAGCAACTTTTAGAGTTATGCGGTTTTAATGTAGATTTCAGCCAGAGACATTTCCTATCCACTCTGACATGTCACTTATTGAACCAGGAATGTCAAATAACAAAGTATGCTGTTTGTTTATCTAGTCATGACATGAAGCTGCCTTGGAGGCCATTCATTGATTTCCTGTTAGTAAAGCTCATGTTAAGTAGAGTTCATTCTCAGCATTGAAATCTATAGGGGCTGTCCATAAATTACGTCACACCTTTTTTTCAAAACCCCCACCCCCTGTCACACTGGGTCACATATCAACTGACACCCCTTGATAATTATATCACACTTGGCTGTTGTGTTGACCCAAATCAATACTTGTTAACATAGGAACTGTAATTCTTGCTCAACATTTATACTTCTGTCATGAAAATCTGATGGACATTTGAAGAAGAGCATTTCAGCTCAAAGCAGGTGTCACACTTACCTACCTAACCATCGGAATAATGCCTCATTAAACTGTTAGAATGAAAACAGATGGTATTTGTTGGGTGCGTTTTTGTAACACTATAGCCTTGGAACGCTGTTTGCAGGAAATATCCTTCATTTTCTACCATGACCTGATCCTGATGTACTGTTGACACAGGGCGACTTTAAGAATTTGGTCAGCATTTTCAGGCCAAGTTCACACCAATAGGTAATTAATTTTAAGATATTGTTAGCCACAAAATAGGACATAAGCCCCTTGTGGCATGCCTCTAGTATCTTTTCCCTTTGGGAAATGGTGCCACAAACTATGCTGTCCAAAGTTCAAGTCATGCTAGGGTTTTACAACAGTGTTAGTGTAGGGTAAAAGGTTTGCTTTCAATAGGAATATGTTATCTGAATGCTATTAGAATTTTACCCGAGTTATGGGGATTTTGGGCAGAGCCCCCAATGTTTTCCAAAATAAAATCACAGTCCCCGAAATACAGCCTTACCTAATCTACACTTTGTAAATAGCACATATTGACAATTTGTGTTATAGAAATAGTGACTTCCAGTAAGGTGTCGTATGTAGTTTTGTCGAGAATAGTGGCACATATGCATAGTTGGCCCAACCATTGACCCAATATTGGCTTAGTGTGTTTATACAGAGGTGTTGGAACATGCTAGGCCTGTTTGGCCTACGAGTACACTGTATCATAGGCCTGGTTTCTCCATACAACAACAAGTCAGAATGCCTACCTTTTACACTTTACACTTTCCAAACTCAGGAATGGCAGCATGAACTCCTATAATGCTAACCCTAATATACATCCTGAAACAATCCTCTATATCCCTCCATAGATCCAAGATGTATACAAGCCTATAGTGGCACAAACACATGGCTAGTCTGAACTAAGTACTCACTTTCAGTTCCTGGAAATTGTCCCTCCTATTCACAAACATGTAGTTTTCATGTACATCAGCTTATAATGACTGAAGCATGAGATATATCCAATAAATCTGACATGCTTATCTTGAGCTTAGATATCACTACCTCAATGGCCTCCATTGTCAACATGCTGGGGGTGCTACATGGTGTTAGCCTCCATTTGAAACATAGGGCTAACCAACCAAGAATAGTGTAGTCTCTTTGGCACTAGGTGGCTACACCTGGCTTCAAGATGGCCGACAATATTTTGGAGTAAGGGAGGAAGATTTGAAAACCACCTGGATTATTAATTATCACAAGTATTTCAAGTGCTTTGTATTGTGAATCTTTGGATATACATTGAGGGTAGTGTTGGTGGAAGCAATGGACCTGACAGTAAGTACCTCTGTGAGAACTGGGCACTCTGCCAATCTGGCAGAGTAGATAGACTACCAACAGACACCTTTGGATCATGTAAGCAGGCAGGTATTTCGGCCTAGGTTTCATGAGCAAGTGTTCAGAATTGCATTTTCAAAGTCTCCTCCACAGGATCTGGAAGTAGAACTCATATCACAACATACCTCCTTTGTGCCTTATTTGCATATGGGTCATTTCACAGTATTTCAACAAGTGGTCCCCACATGAGCACCTCAGATCTGGATAATTTGCCTTCTATATTGAAATGTATATAGGGTACCATATATATGGGAGTTACAATTTTGCATGTGATCATAACATATATATATATACATCTCAATATAGAAGGCAAATTATCCAGATCTGAGGGGGTCATACAGGGAAGGTTCTTAGAATCTGTCCATTTATAATGGAATGACCCATGTATCAGTTTTCCAACACCTCACAAGGTGGCATTATACTCAGTTTGGTCATCTGTTGGTTGCATTGGGAATCTACACAACAATGGTGGATGGTTCAAAAGTCACAGAGGTGATAGATTCAACTCAGATTATGACCAGCCAGTAATTCCAGGTAGTATCAGTTATTTATCTGATAATACCAAGACCTAGCTTATTATCTGGGGATGCCATCAGTATAAAGAGGGAAATTGAAAAGGGGGCCAGCCACACTTTACAGACTCCTCAACTCTCAAACCATTACCAAGACCAGAACCCAAAAAAGCTATTGTTTGGGTTCGTAACAGAACTAGGAACATGCCAGCCCCAATTCTGATTGGGGAGGGGGGTAATATATATGCTTCCTTGGCAGGTGATGGATCTCTACCTGTTCATGTAGCCTCAGAGCGCTACCTCACACCTTACTAATTATATCCTGTTCATCTCTCACAGGTACAGTCAAGTCTGAGAATTCCAGTTGGCCTTGTCAAAGCTATCATCTGGACGGTTCCTGAATCAGATGGTTCTCTGAAACATTGTGAAGGTGGGGTAGTGGGAAGGGGGGGGGGAGGTAGGGGGTTGACTGATAGTTTAGACTTGTTGAAGGTTTAGTTGAAACCAGTGAATGTGCATTCATTGACTATATGTACTTATACTGTTACATAGACAAAGGTGCACTCAAATTGGTCAGCACTGAGGGTTATCACACAAGGTGAAGCCGAGTGTGATAATCCTCAGTGCTGACCAATTTGAGTGTTCCTTTGTATTTATCTCAAATTTAATTTAGTCAGATATGTTCAAAATTCGATTGATTTGGCATTAGAAATGATTGATCATCAGTTATTTGACCATTTTGGATGTTTTCCCTGGTAGTGTGATACGGGGAAGGGTTATCGCACTACGTGGTGTGATATAGAGGTCCTTGACATCCCCAACCTGTGACCAAAATACCGAAAGATTAAATAAAATAAAACAGTAATATATTTTTGTTTTGTTTTTCTTCTTTTCTTTTTTCTTTTAAAAATTCATATTGATAAAGTATAGGAAAATGGGTAAGTGCCTACCCTCCCCCTGTCCCAACCCATCCAGGCTTCCCGTGTGATGTAATTTATTAATAATAATAATAATAATAATAATAATAATAATAATAATATATTTTATTGACAGCAAAAAAGAGGTCATTACTGACCTATGTGTGATACATAAATGGTTCTTTACATATATAGCATGTATATATATATATATATATATATATATATATATATATATATATATATATATATATATATATGTGGACAGATGAGGAGAAAGGGTCCTCCGAGGTAAAATGTAGCATTTAAAATTGAAGTCATCAGCTTTAATATGAGGTATATCACTTGAAGATAGCCCTTCCGGTCCTGGAGATATGGCTTAATGAACATTGAATGACATAACCATATCAATACAGCCAATAAGCTCTGTCATTCATGGTTTTGATTAAATCCTGCATCTAATTAGCATAATGATTTAAATAATCTATTGATAGATGACCAATGCTTTCCATACATTTGGCCATAACATTATATGTAGAAATGGTATCTATGTGCGGTTTTCAGTATTAAAATCCCTGTGAATCGTTCTATGGACCAATGTCATTTTCTTTTTCTATTTGGAATGTTCTCTTGTTGCCATGGCAACACATTTCTATGACAACCCTTATTTAGGCCTTGTTTTGGATTCAAAACGTTCCATTTACCTTCCAAATATAGAGGAAATGAGTGAAAATAGAACATGTTTGAGAAAATTATCTTTTTCTGTGTAAAAAAGTACCTAAGACCAGTTTTTGGCCTATTTCTCACATTTATAGCCTCTGTATCTCCTCTAGTGGCCAAACCCAGTACTAAAAATCCCGCAGGGAGGGACCTTTCTCCTCATCTGCCCACATATATATATATATATATATATATATATATATATATATATATATATATATAATATGTCCACTACTCTACTCTACGACTAAGTCTAAGTCTTACTATCACTCTCTTTCACTCTCTCTCCCTCACACACACACACATATGCACACTAATTCTCTCTCTTTCTCCATCCCTCTCTCTCCTGGCACACATACCCACTCTTTGTTACAGTGATGATTACATAAATATCATAGTATACACATCTGTTACATAGGCTAGCAATTAGAGTTCCTGTCTGTCTAAATGCATTGTATATAAACTTGGCGAGAGCTTTGATGACATCAGTATCAGTATTGTTCATAGCAGAAATGAATTTCTCTACATCATTCAATTCATGATAGTTTTGATTTTTTTTCATTCATAACATTGTCAAACAACTGCCTTGATACACTATGAGAGTCACATCGGATGAGAAAATGTATTTCATCATCTACAAGGCCACTAGAACAATATAGACAAATCCAATCACAAACAGGTTTTGGGGGCTGGCAATGCCTTCGTGTTTCTATACCCAGGTTATGAGAGCTGAGTCTAAAACGAGCTAATGCTGTACGTGGGCTTGGTTAGGGATACAGAATAGGTAACTTTCAAGCCTAAACTCAGTTTTGAATATTTTGTATGTTCTTAGTTTTTTTCCTTCACCAGCTGATGTTATTTCATTCATTGTTTGTTCTATATATTTCCTATTTATCGGTCCAGTTACAGCAGTGATAGCTTTAGGGTCATTGGAGTTGTCTGGTTAATCCAGAGTTGAATATAATGCTCACCTAGTAAGTTCAACAAGCATTTAACATTACTGCACCAATTTATCTGACCAGAAACTTCAAGCAAAGTTAGCTTCTTGTAACACTTACGTAGTATGTGTGACTCTGGGAGGTTTACAATTCTTTCCCAGTACTTGAGTGCTTGAATTTCACATTGCGCTTTTAGAGGTACCCTCCCTGTATCTGCATATACTGCAGCTGTTGTTGTCTGCTTTCTAACACTCAACATTGATTTTAAGTACCTTAGGTGTATGGACTCTAGTTTCTCGACCTTATTCCCCTTAGTCAGGCCCCATACCTTGCAGCCATAGTCAAGGCAGGGTCTTTTCTGGCTATCAAATAACTTGAGTGCCATCCTGGGATCTGGTTTTCCAATATGTTGATAGCAACATGAATATGATTGATAGGCAGCTTTTCTACCCTTGTCATAAAGCTGATTGTATGCATCAAAGAAGATGTCTTTATGGTGTCACCACCCTAAATCAGACCACCTCCGGGTTTAGAAGGGACTAGTTATTTTGAGGAATTTGGCCCCAAGGGAAGGGAGAGAGGGGCCAAACCCATTGTTATTTGGTATCAGAGTGATGAGTAGGAGTGTTTCAATAGTCCCAGAATATTTTTTGTTCAAAACATAAATTCAGTGGAAGTTTATGGGGTGAAGGGGTCCTGATGTGTATTCATGCGCTGATCAGGCCTCACCATGCAAAAATCACTACCTGGTTACCATGGCAATTTGCGCAAAATCTAGCCTGACTATGTTTATGTGGACCTATCTTATTTTTTTCTCCATTTCATAAGCTAAAATATGGTGTTGGTTGCTAAGCACTGTGAGAATTTTAAGTATATTTAATATCAGGTCAAAGGTGGAAGACCTGTGATTTTTTTGGATGGCCACAAGGTATTTGGCGTGGTGACACCTTAAAGGAAAAGCTGATTTTAATACATATGCCACTCAGGGGGGCATTTTTGAGCCCTTTTCACATTTTTTTTTAACAATAGGTGTTGGTTGTTTGTGCTGGACACCTCTTATATATGGGATTTGTGTCCAAAAATGATAGAATTTCATGGAGTTTTGCCTTAAAAATGCCTAATTTTCACAAAAATTAGACCTTGAAACTAACTCCCTTTTTTCTAGTCCTTACAGGCATTTTATAGGAAAATTTCACTTCCGAACTAAATCTGATGAAATGGGTAATTTTTTTAAACTCACCTATCATTTAAAGGAGCGAATATCATGACACTATATAATGGAACATTCCAGGGGTAAAATATCCCAGAATTCCATTGATTGTTATGGTTACCATGGCAACATAACAACATGTTTCCTCTCCAAGGGGCCTATTTTGGGTCAAATTTTGCTATTTTGGCCCCAAAAATGCCTGTTTTAGGGCCTATTCACCAATTCTTCTGACTTCCCTAATTCTCACAGTGATTAGTGGCATATTACTGGAGAAAATGGATGTTCTGGGCTGTCTTCTAATGCATATTTGCCATAACAAAGTCAGGCTAGATTTTTCTCTATGTCAGATTAAAAACTTGTAGCTAGAAAAACAACCTTTTTATGGCAGTTTTGGTCTACGCACATCCCACCACTGTCCCAAATGGCCCAAAATACCAATAAAATGTGGTTTTTAGGTAGAATCTGGGGACAAATTATGATTGAGGGTCCTCAAAATGTTTTGTTTATGAAGGAATCTTTTGGTAACCATGGCAACAACAAAACCAGCTTTTCTGTTATGATTAGTTGTTAGTATAAACCCTAAGTACTTATAATTTTCTACTCTTACTAGCTGTGTGTCACCATACTTGAAGGTGTTAGTAATATCCTTCTTCTTGTGATTAAATATCATGATGTTTGACTCATTTATATTTACTAGTAGATGCTATTTTCTACAATACTGGAACAAATTGTTTAGCTGATTCTGCAGACCCCTAGCTGAGGTGGACCTTATAACCAAGTCATCTGCATATAGCAGATGAGCAAGACTCATACCACAAACATCAATTCCAAGATTAGGGTATTATTGACGGCCCCATACCGAAAAATAAAATGGTAATATTATTTTTTATTTCATTTATTTTTTTCCTACTCTATTGTTAAAGTCTAGGAAAGTGGGTTAATGCCTACCCCCCACCCCCCCCGTAGCAGTAGCCAATTACAATTACAATTACAATTTTAGTCACATCCTCATCAGAGGTAAAGGAAAGAAAATAAGAAAAGAAATCAGCTCTAGCCGATAGTTACAATGGCTTCACTGAGTTACAAGTGTAACATTACAAGTGTGACAATAAGTTTACATATAAATGAATGCAAATACTTGAAACAGAAAAAGATCAACTTAGTGCCTGACTATGTACATTTGTAGTAGGACACAAAAGTACTACTGATAATACTTCATCCAGCGGATGTGAGGGCCAGGCAAATCGGGAGGCGAAGATTCGGGAGCGGGAAAGATCGAAGTACGCCTGCCACCTCACGGGACGCGCAGAAACTGAATGACAGAGCTCGCTACCTGGCGATAAACTATTGAACAATTACATTCTCTACATGTTCACGTTAAGGGCCTTGATAACACTTATAGATAAGGGCCATTGTTTCTACAAGGGTTCAAAAATGTCTTGGATACATAGAGATTGTATTTATTCAGTTTACAGTACCTGTCATCGTGGAATAATCTTCTATTCTTACTTTGATGGCACCTCAACCATAATTAGGTCGGGAAACCCCTCAGGACCCCCTCAGGGAATCCCCGGATCAGACCGAGGCTGGCGGCCTTGACCTTGAAGGAATTTGGGAAGAGGCGGAAAGGTGAAAAGTGGTAAGTTTATGTTTGTTACTGGGCAACGGCAAAATACCTGCCCTCCTGACCTTCTCCAACCCCCCAGGATGTCAATAAGTTAGGGTTTATCCACATTTTAACAGCAGATGTCCGTGAAAGTGTCATAGAGTGTTGTTAGCGTCCGGGATTGCTGAGTTGAGACTTGAAGGGAATGTCCACTGAGCCGAGACGGGAGTCGTGCAGGTGTGTGGTGCCACTGGTGGGGGGTGTGTAGGTGAGATGTTCCACAGACAGTGACAGTCTAGACAACTTGATCTGGTCTTGTCAGTGTCGACAGTGCGTTTGTGTCAATTCAGTTACAGGCACTGCTCTAGTTTTTATGTCCAATAGTCTTACCAAGTACTTCATAAATACCGGTATCAATTTAACTTCGTAGAACTTTAATATTATAAATATAATACTCAGTCTCAAAATCGCACGTCACAGACACAGCCACTCAGACTCAGTGAGTCAGTCTCAGAATGATTGTGATTATTAATATCAAGTCTGAAAGTTGAAGGGATTGGTCATTTTTTAATAAGGGGGGATGGGGTGGTCAACAAAAAATTCCCTTTTGAGCAAAAATGCCTGTGCCACGCGTGTGGTACTGAAGAATAAAAGGGGAACGGAGAATTTTCAGACTCCTTCTCCGAGGAGGGATGTAATTGTAAACATTTTCGCCACACACATACAGAGAATTTCACCAACCACCCTTCCCCTTGTTAAAAGAAATGTGTTTTTTTTTTGCGCTGCCCCCCCATGGGGGGCGCGGGAAATATTCTCATACGGTACCCCTGACTTCATAGAGCCCTTCATGTACAATGTTGTCACCGCTGTCGACCCCTTTCATATGATTTGCGTTAGGTGGTCCAACTAGTACAATGTGGCACAGTGAGATCATGACAACCCATGTAAGGGCACAAAGTTTATAGAGAGAGTGAAAGAGAGTGATAGCAAGACTTAGACTTAGTCGTAGAGTAGAGTAGTGGACATATTATATATATATATATACATGCTATATATGTAAAGAACCATTTATGTATGACACATAGGTCAGTAATGACCCCTTTTTTGCTGTCAATAAAATATATTATTATTATTATTATTATTATTATTATTATTATTATTATTATTATTATTATTATTATTATTATCATTATCATTATCATTATCATTATCATTATCATTATCATTATCATCATTATTATTATAATAGTATCCCACGTAGAAGGCACGGCAGAGAACTAGATCCAACTGTGGAAGACCAAGACCTTTCAATTATTTGACATATGTGATATTACACTCCTCCAGCCACCTAACTGCGACAGAAGCATGAGGGATTCAAGGGGTAAGGGGTAGGGAACTAATCAATCTGATTGAAATTCCCGATTGATATTTCTCTTTAACCTGCATATAAGGCGCACCCTGACTTTTGGATAATCCTATAAGGCACACCTGGGGTCTTATACGCGGGAGATTACGGTACCATAAAATTATTTTTCTAAGCACCCTGGGCGTTTATTAGGTTGAATATGGTACGGTATTCTTTTTTTTTTTTGGCACTCCCACACATAGCCAGCCCCCTTATATGACGGAAACGTCTTACGTCAAAGTTGTGAAGAGTGTTTTATCAGTCCTGTAGTGAGGTAGATAAGATAAGGTGGTCTCTGTGTGTTATGATGTTTAACCTTTTATAAGAAGGCAATGCATTCATGCATCATGCTCATTGTGAATACAGCCTTGGTGAGTAACTCGTCATAACTACACTCATACATCATACTCATTATGAATACAGCCTTGGTGAGTAACTCACCATAACTACACTCATACATCATACTCATTATGAATACAGCCTTGGTGAGTAACTCGCCATAACTACACTCATACATCATACTCATTATGAATACAGCCTTGGTGAGTAACTCGCCATAACTACACTCATACATCATGCTCATTATGAATACAGCCTTGGTGAGTAACTCGCCATAACTACACTCATACATCATGCTCAGCATGAATACAGCCTTGGTGAGTAACTCGCCATAACTACACTCATACATCATGCTCACCATGAATACAGCCTTAGTGAGTAACTCGCCATAACTACACTCATGCATCATACTCACCATGAATACAGCCTTGGTGAGTAACTCGCCATAACTACACTCATACATCATGCTCACCATGAATACAGCCTTGGTGAGTAACTCGCCATAACTACACTCATACATCATGCCCACCACGAATACAGCCTTGGTGAGTAACTCGCCATAACTACTCATACATCATACTCATTATGAATACAGCCTTGGTGAGTAACTCGCCATAACTACACTCATACATCATACTCACCATGAATACAGCCTTGGTGAGTAACTCGCCATAACTACTCATACATCATGCTCACCATGAATACAGCCTTGGTGAGTAACTCGCCATAACTACACTCATACATCATACTCATTATGAATACAGCCTTGGTGAGTAACTCGCCATAACTACACTCATACATCATACTCATTATGAATACAGCCTTGGTGAGTAACTCGCCATAACTACTCTCATACATCATGCTCACCATGAATACAGCCTTGGTGAGTAACTCGCCATAACTACACTCATACATCATGCCCACCATGAGTACAGCCTTGGTGAGTAACTCGCCATAACTACACTCATACATCATGCTCACCATGAATACAGCCTTGGTGAGTAACTCGCCATAACTACACTCATACATCATGCTCACCATGAATACAGCCTTGGTGAGTAACTCGCCATAACTACACTCATACATCATGCCCACCATGAGTACAGCCTTGGTGAGTAACTCGCCATAACTACACTCATACGTCATGCTCATTATTAATACAGCCTTAGTGAGTAACTCGCCATTACTACACTCATACATCATGCTCACCATGAATACAGCCTTAGTGAGTAACTCACCATAACTACACTCATACATTATACTCATTATCAATACAGCCTTGGTGAGTAACTCGCCATAACTACACTCATACATCATGCTCATTATGAATACAGCCTTGGTGAGTAACTCGCCATAACTACACTCGTACATCATACTCACCATGAATACAGCCTTGGTGAGTAACTCGCCATAACTACACTCATACATTATACTCATTATGAATACAGCCTTGGTGAGTAACTCGCCATAACTACACTCATACATCATGCTCATTATTAATACAGCCTTGGTGAGTAACTCGCCATAACTACACTCATACATCATACTCACCATGAATACAGCCTTGGTGAGTAACTCGCCATAACTACTCTCATACATCATGCTCACCATGAATACAGCCTTGGTGAGTAACTCGCCATATCTACACTCATACATCATGCCCACCATGAATACAGCCTTGGTGAGTAACTCGCCATAACTACACTCATACATCATACTCACCATGAATACAGCCTTGGTGAGTAACTCGCCATAACTACACTCATACATCATGCCCACCATGAATACAGCCTTGGTGAGTAACTCGCCATATCTACACTCATACATCATGCCCACCATGAATACAGCCTTGGTGAGTAACTCGCCATAACTACACTCATACATTATACTCACCATGAATACAGCCTTGGTGAGTAACTCGCCATAACTACACTCATACATTATACTCATCATGAATACAGCCTTGGTGAGTAACTCGCCATAACTACACTCATACATCATGCTCACCATGAATACAGCCTTGGTGAGTAACTCGCCATAACTACACTCATACATCACAAATGCTACATCAGACCTACCAGTTTGTTAGTGAAACGGCTTTGTTACAGCAAAGTTCCTTCAATGTTTGTCGTTTTAGAGTTGTACAGATAGTCATTTGCAGTCTTTAATAGTCTCTTATCTCTTTTGTTTTTTCATCAAACTCCTTTCAAGATTGCATCCCGGATAGGGAAGGCCATCAACATTTTTTGTTCAATGTCAACATGTGAAAAAAAAATATATAAATATAAAAAAATGTATTGGGACTTGAGTTCTGTGTACTTTACTTCCATAGTGTAACTGTGGATTACGATGCAGTGCGACGTGAGGTGGGAGGAGAGACGTGACGTGACGTGTAACCGTGGCGACAGCTGAGCAGCGCTAACTGGTGTCAATATGTAAATACAATATATTAAACAATACAGTTTAGCGACACCTATTTTCAAAAATATTCTAGCATACATTTATAAAATCTAATGCAAAATGATTATACATGTATGTTGAAGTTAACTACCGCCGAAAACTTTTTACTGACGCAGGTCAATGTGGCCTGCGTCCTGGCATCTTAAGCAGGCCATTTCCTTTTGACGCAGGCCATATGAATATTGATATCTAAACTTCATTATAATTGAAAAGAATTTGGAAAATATTTAAAAATAAAACAACTTAACCAAAGTTGGCCTATCTTTGTGTCGTTTAGGTAACACTGCTATTGTAAACTCTCTCATATAAGCTGCGCCTAGCACCAGAACCCAAATCAAAATACAGCTTATAGGATCGGCCCAAGGTCATGGTGCGACTTATGCGCTTGTATTTGACACTATAGGGAAGTACTAAAGTGCCAATTCTCAAGTCCTAAGTGTGGCTTATAGCTCAGGCACTAACTCAGGGTGCGGCTTATACGAGAGAATTACGGTAGTAACAACTCACACCATCCACAAGTACACACCATGTAAATTGTAAATCTCCAGTCCCTCTGAATATCACCGGGAAATCAAGAAACAAATAGAATGCTGCAGATAATCTTACAGGGATATTTGATGATTTTCATGTTGCTTTATCATAACTTAATCATATATTGATATAGTAATGAATTTGCGTCTTTTCGGATTATCTGTCTCAGCATCCATGCACCATACTCATCTTACTCAGGTTTTCCAGTGTAGGATCCATTATTACCAAATATGTGTTGTTTTTGTATTTACAGATAAAGCCCCAAGATGGCGCTAAAGCCAGTGGTAAAACTCAAAGTGGACGAGTTGTTCCTGCGGTGGTTAAGTGAGACAGAGACTCAACATTTACTGAAGACAAACCTGCGTCAGATTCTGAATGGAGAACCACTCACTGTGTACCCGCCCGCTGGGCGCCCGGGGGCACGGCCACAGTCCCCCCGGGGCAGGACGGGATCTCCGTCCACCCCTCCCTGCTCACCTAGTACTAACAGTAAGGTGACGAGTCCACGCAGCCCGCGTAGGGTGGTGTTAAAGAACCAGGCCTACAAACACTATACTAAGGTATGTCCTACTTACTATAATATACCCTGCATTCATACCCCACATACAGGGTACCACGTAGAATGGTTCTATAGCACTACGCAGCCCGCGTAGGGTGGTGTTAAAGAACCAGGCCTACAAACACTATACTAAGGTAGGACGCGCTCTTTTATTTCAGTGGATGTGAAATACGCCACCCAGGATATTGATGACCGTGATTTTCATGGGCGTACCTTGCAGCAGATACCATAAATTCTCTCGTATAAACTGCGCCTAGTACCAGAACCAAAATAAAAATTAGGCTTATAGGAATGCCTCAAAGTCTGGGTGCGGCTTATATGAGGGTATGTTATACTCTAAAACAGTACTAAAATGCCAATTTTCAAGCCCTAGGTAAGGCTTATAGCTTTCTCTCAAACTCAGGGGATGGCTTATACGAGGGGGGGGCGGCTTATATGAGAGAATTTATGGTATCACTTTGTAAAGGGGTCAAGTGAACACACCTAGGAGTCTCTTTTGTATAATGCAGAACTTACCTTGTGGTCAAAGGATCTCTAGAATTAATCAAGATAAGATATCATGCAAATGATTAGACAGGAAAACCAATACGTTGTAATGCGAGGCACTGCTCCTCAGTTGTCTCAGAAAATTCTATACTGGTATAATTAAGATGATATTTGGTATTGAGGGAAAACTGCTGTCAAACATCGTATATCAGGAATTGTAGTTGACAACACGTCCACCAGATGGAGAACTATTGTACCTAGAGTAAACACCATGGGGTAGCACCGTGCTTACAATGAGTGCTCAGCTCTACCTCAGTGCTTGTTCCTTTACTTTACACTTTAAAACATGACAGAGGAAACAACACATGAGAAAGAGAGAGAGAGAGAGAGAGAGAGAGAGAGAGAGAGAGAGAGAGAGAGAGGGGGGGGGGTATTAAATTAAACTTATTATACCGGTATGGTATCAAATGTTACACCACATATTTTTTTTACAAACTGCATCTGTTAGACCTTGAGTTTTATTAGAGCTAACTACTCGTTACTGAGATACAAGATCAGGGTAGGTTGTTCCTATAGTATCATCCAGCCTAGGCATGGTTTACAGTGTTTCCGAAAAGACGCCAGCTATTTCCGGTGTAGAATCTTAATGGCCGGCGTAGGTTCTTGGGACGCAGGCCACAGTGGTCTGTCATAAACTTAGCTTTCTAATGGTGAAAGAATTTTTCAAATCGGCCCGCTAGAAGCAAAGATAGGAGGATTTTTGTGAATTTGGTTTCTATTCAAACATTTCCTGATTTCTTTTTTAATGCAATGAAGTTTCTATGGGTATTTTAAAATATCAATGTTTATATGGCCTGCGAGAGATGGAAATGGCCTGTGTAAGATGCCATGATGCAGGCCACATTGGCGTCAAGAAAAGGTTTTCGGCAACACTGGGTTTATGTGTATGTACAATACACCTACTTCATGGTAATAACTCAACTTCTTGTTTTGTTTGGAAATTTGAAGAAACAGAATAGAATACAATGTACCATTCCCACCAAGGTTGATGCAAGTCCAGGTGCAATCTCTGACATGCAGTGACCCATGTGTGACCTTGTGAATTACAGTGACCTATAGTTTGACCTGTATGACCTTGAGTATAACTTGTTGTAGTACCGTGGAGGGGGGTATAACTACATGAGGTTTCACAATGTGTCCTTTAGTTTGACCTGTATGACCTTGAGTATAACTTGTAGTACTGTAGAGGGGGGTATAACTACATGAGGTTTCACAATGTGTCCTTTAGTTTGACCTGTATGACCTTGAGTATAACTTGTTGTAGTATCGTGGAGGGGGGTATAACTACATGAGATTTCACAATGTGACCCTTAGTTTGACCTGTATGACCTTGAGTATAACTTGTTGTAGTACCATGGAGGGGGTATAACTACATGAGGTTTCACAATGTGTCCTTTAGTTTAACCTGTATGACCTTGAGTATAACTTGTTGTAGTACCGTGGAGGGGTGGTATAACTACATGAGGTTTCACAATGTGTCCTTTAGTTTGACCTGTATGACCTTGAGTATAACTTGTTGTAGTACCTTGGAGGGGGGTATAACTACATGAGGTTTCACAATGTGACCTTTAGTTTGACCTGTATGACCTTGAGTATAACTTGTTGTAGTACTGTTGAGGGGGGTATAACTACATGAGGTTTCACAATGTGTCCTTTAGTTTGACCTGTATGACCTTGAGTATAACTTGTTGTAGTACTGTTGAGGGGGGGATAACTACATGAGGTTTCACAATGTGACCTTTAGTTTGACCTGTATGACCTTGAGTATAACTTGTTGTAGTACCATGGAGGGGGGTATAACTACATGAGGTTTCACAATGTGTCCTTTAGTTTGACCTGTATGACCTTGAGTATAACTTGTTGTAGTACCATGGAGGGGGGTATAACTCTATGAGATTTCACAATGTGACTTTTAGTTTGACCTGTATGACCTTGAGTATAACTTGTAGTACTGTAGAGGGGGGTATAACTACATGAGGTTTCGCAATGTGACCTTTAGTTTGACCTGTATGACCTTGAGTATAACTTGTAGTACTGTAGAGGGGGGGGTATAACTACATGAGGTTTCACAATGTGACCTTTAGTTTGACCTGTATGACCTTGAGTATAACTTGTTGTAGTACCATGGAGGGGGGTATAACTACATGAGGTTTCACAATGTGACCTTTAGTTTGACCTGTATGACCTTGAGTATAACTTGTTGTAGTACCATGGAGGGGGGTATAACTACATGAGGTTTCACAATGTGACCTTTAGTTTGACCTGTATGACCTTGAGTATAACTTGTTGTAGTACCATGGAGGGGGGTTTAACTACATGAGGTTTCACAATGTGTCCTTTAGTTTGACCTGTATGACCTTGAGTATAACTTGTTGTAGTACCATGGAGGGGGGTATAACTACATGAGGTTTCACAATGTGTCCTTTAGTTTGACCTGTATGACCTTGAGTATAACTTGTTGTAGTACCATGGAGGGGGGTATAACTCTATGAGATTTCACAATGTGACTTTTAGTTTGACCTGTATGACCTTGAGTATAACTTGTAGTACTGTAGAGGGGGGTATAACTACATGAGGTTTCGCAATGTGACCTTTAGTTTGACCTGTATGACCTTGAGTATAACTTGTAGTACTGTAGAGGGGGGGGTATAACTACATGAGGTTTCACAATGTGACCTTTAGTTTGACCTGTATGACCTTGAGTATAACTTGTTGTAGTACTGTGGAGGGGGGTATAACTACATGAGTTTTCACAATGTGCCCTTTAGTTTGACCTGTATGACCTTGAGCATAACTTGTTGTAGTACCGTGGAGGGGGGTATAACTACATGAGGTTTCACAATGTGACCTTTAGTTTGACCTGTATGACCTTGAGTATAACTTGTTGTAGTACCATGGAGGGGGTATAACTACATGAGGTTTCACAATGTGACCTTTAGTTTGACCTGTATGACCTTGAGTATAACTTGTAGTACTGTAGGAGGGGGGTATAACTACATGAGGTTTCACAATGTGTCCTTTAGTTTGACCTGTATGACCTTGAGTATAACTTGTTGTAGTACCGTGGAGGGGGGTATAACTACATGATGTTTCACAATGTGTCCTTTAGTTTGACCTGTATGACCTTGAGTATAACTTGTTGTAGTACTGTGGAGGGGGGTATAACTACATGAGGTTTCACAATGTGTCCTTTAGTTTGACCTGTATGACCTTGAGTATAACTTGTTGTAGTACCATGGAGGGGGGTATAACTCTATGAGGTTTCGCAATGTGACCTTTAGTTTGACCTGTATGACCTTGAGTATAACTTGTAGTACTGTAGAGGGGGGTATAACTACATGAGGTTTCACAATGTGTCCTTTAGTTTGACCTGTATGACCTTGAGTATAACTTGTTGTAGTACCTTGGAGGGGGGTATAACTACATGAGGTTTCACAATGTGCCCTTTAGTTTGACCTGTATGACCTTGAGCATTACTTGTTGTAGTACCGTGGAGGGGGGTATAACTACATGAGGTTTCACAATGTGACCTTTAGTTTGACCTGTATGACCTTGAGTATAACTTGTTGTAGTACCATGGAGGGGGGTATAACTACATGAGGTTTCACAATGACTTTATTCTCCATGCTGGCAACAAGTGCTTTATGTGGTCGTATTATCGTTTAGGTACCTACCAGTACAACTACAGATAACCTAATACCGGCTTATACACCTGGGAGGGCCTTGTAGGATGTGTCTGAAATATTGTATGATAAAACCTGGCATAGTAAAATGACCAAAATTTGGCTCCAATTGATAACTAATGAATTGAGGGTGTACGGTGCAAATATGA
Source organism: Acholoe squamosa (assembly GCA_949317995.1). Classification (NCBI taxonomy): domain Eukaryota; kingdom Metazoa; phylum Annelida; class Polychaeta; order Phyllodocida; family Polynoidae; genus Acholoe; species Acholoe squamosa. The sequence continues at coordinate 70,513,782 of OX439047.1, forward strand.
TACATGGGGTTTTAGGTACCCGTAGTGATTAGATAATGATAGACTGTTGGCACTAGATGCCTTATCTCCCTCTTATATTCAGTCAGTGCCAGAAATAAGTGATAAAGCTTTCCCCCTGTATGAGGCCATGACCTCCCAGGTAAGCTCTGTGACAAAGGGCAATGCGAAAATTATATATACAGTGAGACCTTGATAGTCTGGCCACCCGTGTTGCACGCAATTCATGGTCGGATCTCAAATCTGACGGAGTATTGAAGCATATTACAATAGAATTGTATAGGAATGTTCCAGCCACAGTCTGGCCAGATCCCATGTATGACGGACTATCAAGGGACAGATTATCTAGGTCTCACTGTACTGTAATGTATCTAATAATACACAGTCCACTTATAATAGTGTGTGCCAAGTCATAAAATTCATGTCAGTATATAACGGTGACCCCACTTGATGGGTTTCTGTCCGGGGGCAAGACATGACTGAGCCCCGGGCACCTGGAGCAAGGCATCATGGGAAATGCGTAGTTATGGTTACCAGGAAGAGTATATATGGATATCTCAGAAACAAACCCAATGTGACAAAGTAAATGTAGTCTGAAAAAGGTTCCACAACCTTAGTGTTATAATCATGGTAGACAGCCTTTGTCATTGAACACCTTAGGTGTACCACACAACCAAGGCTGAATACCTCAGATATCTCATGTACATCCACTACCATTAAACACCATAGGTTCAACACAACCAAGGCTGGATACCTCAGATATCTCATGTACATCCACTACCATTAAACACCCTAGGTTCAACACAACCAAGGCTGAATACCTCAGATATCTCATGTACATCAACTACCATTGAACACCATAGGTTCAACACAACCAAGGCTGGATACCTCAGATATCTCATGTACATCCACTACCATTAAACACCATAGGTGTACAACACAACCAAGGCTGAATACCTCAGATATCTCATGTACATCCACTACCATTAAACACCATAGGTTCAACACAACCAAGGCTGGATACCTCAGATATCTCATGTACATCCACTACCATTGAACACCATAGGTGTACAACACAACCAAGGCTGAATACCTCAGATATCTCATGTACATCCACTACCATTGAACACCATAGGTTCAACACAACCAAGGCTGAATACCTCAGATATCTCATGTACATCAACTACCATTAAACACCATAGGTTCAACACAACCAAGGCTGGATACCTCAGATATCTCATGTACATCAACTACCATTAAACACCATAGGTTCAACACAACCAAGGCTGAATACCTCAGATATCTCATGTACATCCACTACCATTGAACACCATAGGTACGACACAACCAAGGCTGAATACCTCAGATATCTCATGTACATCAACTACCATTAAACACCATAGGTTCAACACAACCAAGGCTGAATACCTCAGATATCCACTACTGGGGAGAGATTTCACTCACAACAACACCTTGATCACTGTGTTTACTGGAGCAGGTAATAAGCAGACAGCGTCTGTTTTAACAGCAAAAGTGGCGTGTGGCCCCGGTTGGTGCTACCCTACATTCTTGTATAAAAGCCCCACCCTAACTAAAGGTGATCACACCTTGGGCCTGGAAATTGAAGGTTTAGCACTATTTTATGTTTTTTTGGTTTTATAGGGCGAAAAAAAAGCACTTCCCAGGAATGCCATCTTTCCTAACTTTTCAGGAATTCTGAAATCTTTTTAATTCCTACCAGGTATAAATGTTTCCTGTTGGGAATTCAGAAAATTAGGAAGATTTCCGAATGTCCTGTGGTCAGTGAGTGGCATCCCTGGCCTACCACGACACCTTTATAGGCCTGATAAACCCTACCCTGGCCTACCACGACACCTTTATAGGCCTGATAAACCCTACCCTGGCCTACCACGACACCTTTATAGGCCTGATAAACCCTACCCTGGTCTACCACGACACCTTTATAGGCCTGATAAACCCTACCCTGGCCTACCACGACACCTTTATAGGCCTGATAAACCCTACCATGGCCTAACACAACACCTTTATAGGCCTGATGAACCCTACCCTGGCCTACTACGACACCTTTATAGGCCTGATAAACTCTACCCTGGCCTACCACGACACCTTTATAGGCCTGATAAACCCTACCATGGCCTACCACGACACCTTTATAGGCCTGATAAACCCTACCATGGCCTACCACAACACCTTTATAGGCCTGATGAACCCTACCATTGCCTACCACAACACCTTTATAGGTCTGATAAACCCTACCCTGGCCTACCACGACACCTTTATAGGCCTGATAAACCCTACCCTTGTCTACCACGACACCTTTATAGGCCTGATAAACCCTACCCTGGCCTACCACGACACCTTTATAGGCCTGATAAACCCTACCCTGGCCTACCACGACACCTTTATAGGCCTGATAAACCCTACCCTGGCCTACCACGACACCTTTATAGGCCTGATAAACCCTACCCTGGTCTACCACGACACCTTTATAGGACTGATAAACCCTACCCTGGCCTACCACGACACCTTTATAGGCCTGATAAACCCTACCCTGGCCTATCACAACACCTTTATAGGCCTGATAAACCCTACCATGGCCTACAACGACACCTTTATAGGCCTGATAAACCCTACCCTGGCCTACCACAACCCCTTTATAGGCCTGATAAACCCTACCATGGCCTACAACGACACCTTTATAGGCCTGATAAACCCTACCCTGGCCTACCACAACCCCTTTATAGGCCTGATAAACCCTACCCTGGCCTACCACGACACCTTTATAGGCCTGATAAACTCTACCATGGCCTACCACAACCCCTTTATAGGCCTGATAAACCCTACCCTGGCCTACCACGACACCTTTATAGGCCTGATAAACCCTACCCTGGCCTACCATGACACCTTTATAGGCCTGATAAACCCTACCCTGGCCTACCACGACACCTTTATAGGCCTGATAAACCCTACCATGGCCTACCACGACACCTTTATAGGTCTGATAAACCCTACCCTGGCCTACAACGACACCTTTATAGGCCTGATAAACCCTACCCTGGCCTACCACGACACCTTTATAGGTCTGATAAACCCTACCCTGGCCTACAACGACACCTTTATACGCCTGATAAACCCCAGTTTATTACTGATTTATATTGTCAAATACCCTCGTATCAGCCGCACACAGGAACCTCTTAGCTCCTCCCATAAGGCCCAATAAGCATCTAGCTCTAATTAATAGTGATGTATGTCTATCTGTGATCCTGTACCGTAACATGAGGGGGGGGGGTGGATAGAGAGAGAGTTCTCTGTGGTCAGCCATGTGGAACCATGACAACAACACTGCCCCTCCCCCAGTCCCTAGAGTACTGTATGTGAGACAGGTGGGAGACAAACCCAAGACGTAGTACCTGCCGCCACGTACAGCAGATGGGTAGATATTCCTCACGTATTATAAAGGACATACCCCATCGCAGTGCTACATTTGCATGGCCTATAAATGAGTATCAGAAAGGGGGCCAGGGGAGCCATGCCTCCCCCCCCCCGAAAAAAAAGAAGTTTGAAACCAATACAGGTATACACTTTTATTTTTAACTTGGCCATTTCACATATGATTGTCAAATTCCCCCTCCACCCCCAAAAAAAAGAACCAGCAGGAAGAATATGTACCCGTAGGCCCTTCCACATCCAAAGTGAAGCAAATTGAAAAAGGACTGACCAGTACTCTACCAATTTTTTTTTTGTCTAGTACAAACTTTTTTATATAGGCCTTACAAAGATGGCGTGTAAGTATGTGAGTGTGTTTGCCCGTACTGCAGGATGTCGTGTGCGGATATTGCGGGTTAATCACAGATTAACACATGGATCATCCTGTGTATGGTCATGCAGTCAGCGCACACAGAGTTACCAGAAAACACTCGTCATAAGCCAATCTCTTTTTTTCACATGTGTAAAGATCAACTTCTAACTTTCTACCAAAGTCTATCCCTAGTGTACAACTGCGGTTTTGAAATAAAAGAATGAAACAAAAAAAAATCAATCTGAAAGAGTAATTGACTAGTCCAAGGGTTGTAAAGTTGTTTAGAATTAAAGCAGTGTGTTGCTGTTAAAGGATGATGTATAGGAATGTTTCACCAGTACTAAAATGCTCTGCTAATATCAGAGAGGTAGGTCTATAGGACTGGTAGGGTCTATGATCTTTGTCTTCTCTGTGTGTGGTCACCTCTGCCCTCATTTGACCTTGACTTCACGTGACCTTGACCTTGATGCAGTAACACATTGTGAGTGACCTTTGACCCCAGGCTGTGTGTGTCATGTGACCTGGTGTACATCATGTGTGTGTGAGTGGGTAGGACGTACTCTATGAGGTCTCTGTAGCAGTTCATTGTAATTTGTACACACCTAAAGCACTGACAGACTTTGTGCTGTTTGTACAGTACATGGACATGCGGGTCCGATATAGGCTGACTTGTTTCTAAATAGGCCGGTAGGTTTTTGGTTTGTTTGATGGCATGTTGAATCCAAGATGCCATCCCCGACCGAGGTAACTGCGGCTCTCGCTAGCTACCTGTATGTTTTGATGTTGGTTTTGTTACCTTTGACATGTCTAGAATAATCTTAGTTCCCCCAGTATGTACCTACCCACTCAATGTGCTCTTAAAGACTGCAATAATGTAAATGTTGACCAAATCTCATCTTTCTCAAAAATAAAAGAGGAGAAAAGGTAAAGAACTGTTGTCAACTTCTTCTCCAGCAGTGGCTATGTGGTATACCATTCTGTTTGTCACTTGGACTTGTACACTTTCAGTTCACCTCACTACAAAGAGGCTTATAGTCTACATACTGCCACTCTGCCTTGCACTCATCAGAAGATAGCAAAAATCAGATCAAAAGTGAATGCTGTTGGCTAATCGCCTGTCTTGTATCGGTGCCGGGAGTATTTTGACTCCGTGATCTATACCCACAGAACCCCTCATTAAGGACAGTCTCTGGTATCTGGGTTTCTCTATTTAGCTTTGACCTTTTCTGTACAGTTATAAACATGTTTGGCTCCCAGAATCAGTTATCTTGAATGAGAATCAGAGATATCCTGAGATCATCGGCCGCCGGGTCGCTGACTGACCCAAAATCTGCGACATTAGGGTTCATTAAGTCATTAACACATGTACTCTATCCTCTAACACTACACCCTGAATATACCATATGGACTATAACAACATAGGGCTGTCACCACTCATAGATCTGGATCACCTTCACTCACTTATTGGCTTTTGGTCAGAGTACATATCACTTGTGCTGTACCTTATCTCGCTGAGTGACTGCTGACTAACCTATGTCGTCACCCAAAGTGACATGATATGTGTCAACACATAGAGAATACTAAGGTGAGAATGATAGAGAGTTGTGACATAGAGGTGACAGTTGTACCTATGGTATGTGCAGCTTTATAGGTGGTGTTTATGCTGACCACACCAAATGATGTATGTCTAGTGTGCGGAGAGCGTGCACGCAATAATAACGTTCCTACCACTGTACTCTGCAGTCATGTTAAAAGAAAAGACCACCCTTTTTTCACCTGGTGATGTGTGCAATGTGCAGGCCTTTCTGCTTGATTTTATGACGTCACAATTGACCAAATGCAGCAGCTAGGTACTTGCATTGATTATGTATGCAGGCTGTTGAAAAACATGTTTATAAATAGAGTATTGAAGTGCACAAGCGTATAATATCATTTACAAACCCTCTCCGTGGTTATTTAATGCCATTTATCAAAGAAAATGAACAACCATGTCTAAGGAAGGACATGGAGATCATTTCGCTGTAGTCTAGCAGTCTTCTGCATGTCTTCTGCATGTGGTAAATTGTGACGTCATACAATGCAGCAGAAAGGCCTGCTGCTCTCCCTTATAGTAATGCATATTTGACTAAGTATGCCAAAATCCTGTTTATTAGGACAAAGACTACCAAAATAAGTCAACATGAAAAAAGGGTGGTCTTTTCTTTTAACAATAGCAGTTTGCTATATCATTCACCTCGTATTCATAATCTCTTTGCAGATATTTCATTTCATTTTCTTGATTCGCTTGCGAAACATCAGTATTGAAGCAGGTTATTGCATAGAATATCTTTCAGGACAGTTCCTAAGGAACAGGCCCGATGGGATGACAAAAAAAATGTTGATCGTTCTCAAGAGGCAGTTGAAAAAGGTTTTGTGTCCATGCAAATTCTCACCCAAACCCCATCAGTTGATAAATAGTGACCATTCCCTAATGTATGTCCAGACATGGTGTCATTGTTGCTGGGCACATACCCAAGTTCCGGCCATGTTTATGATGACATTGACCCCATTGTCCCTGTCATAATGACCTAGGTCACTCACAGAGGTCATCATGACCCAAGGTCAAGGTCAATATCCAAGGTCAGTTTGACCTGGTAAATGGTAATGACACCTGGTGATATGTGGAATGTGCAAGTTTTATTTTATAACAAAATAAATTGTAAAAAGTGTCTACATTAGGTCAGCTTAAGTGTATAGTTATATTGAATACCGTAAATTCCCTTGTATAAGCCACACCCTCGCATAAGCCGCATCCTGAGTATGTGGGGAGGCTATAAGCCACATCTGGGGCTTGAAAATTGCCAGTTTAGTACTGTTCTATGGTGTTAATAACCCTCCCATAAGCCGCTCTCTGAGTACAGCAGCGGCTGAAAGCTGCCGATAAAAGTTGGGTTCTGATATAAGCTTATATGAGGAAATTTACGGTACTTTCATGGCGGCACAATCTTTTATGATCCACATTTATTTGTCAATAAGATACAGCAATGCACCAGCAAAGTTAAACATGCAAATCTACAGGCACAAACCCCTTCCTTTTTTATTGTTACTTAATAATTGAATTGCCTCCCTGAGATCCTAAATTCAAATCTAGAGAGACGATGTAAAACATGTGTCACCACCCCGACGCTACCTAATTAAATGAGGCGTTGCTAGCCTCGCCCACTCTGTTGCTAACCAAAAAACCCATCATGCATCAGAATCACAGGATGTGACATCACAATCAGTGTACAACCAATCACTGAGCACCATCCCCTGGAGACCAAACACTCTCGCAGCATAGTATTTTCATCTTCAAACAGATTCTTGGAGGAAATTTAAGAATTTAGTAAAATTCAGAAGTTATGTTGATAAATAGGTTTCGACCCCTCAGGTCTCATCAGGCGTCATACTTGGAGGTATACAATTAGGCTCTTGGAGTTTCCCACTACTTTAGTCCCTTATTATACATAATTGATGAATAAAGGTGTAGGGTATCCCCGTAATAAAGGTGTAGGGTATCCCCCGTAATAAAGGTGTAGGGTATCCCCGTAATAAAGGTGTAGGGTATCCCCCCGTAATAAAGGTGTAGGGTATCCCCCGTAATAAAGGTGTAGGGTATCCCCCGTAATAAAGGTGTAGGGTATCCCCGTAATAAAGGTGTAGGGTATCCCCCCGTAATAAAGGTGTAGGGTATCCCCCCGTAATAAAGGTGTAGGGTATCCCCCCGTAATAAAGGTGTAGGGTATTCCCGTAATAAAGGTGTAGGGTATCCCCGTAATAAAGGTGTAGGGTATCCCCGTAATAAAGGTGTAGGGTATCCCCCCGTAATAAAGGTGTAGGGTATCCCCCCGTAATAAAGGTGTAGGGTATCCCCCCGTAATAAAGGTGTAGGGTATCCCCCCGTAATAAAGGTGTAGGGTATCCCCCCGTAATAAAGGTGTAGGGTATCCCCGTAATAAAGGTGTAGGGTATCCCCGTAATAAAGGTGTAGGGTATCCCCGTAATAAAGGTGTAGGGTATCCCCGTAATAAAGGTGTAGGGTATCCCCATAGGATGTAGTATTTGGTAAACTGAATTTTATTGTAGCTGTACCGTATAACTTCACATATAAGGTGCATTCCCCGTAAACATGCACCCTGAGGGTTGCTTTTGGGGACATTTGTACTATCGTAAATCCTCTCATATAAGCCGCAGCTTATACCAGAACTCAATTCAATGTGCAGCTTTAAAGGTCCTCCTGTACTCAGGGTGCGGCTTATAATTCTATTATCAAATAGGCATTTTGACACTATAGAACAGTACCAGAATGCCAATTGTCAAGCCCCAGATGAGGCTTATAGCCTCCTATCAAACTCAGGGTGCGGCTCCCCCTGTGGAGTGGGGACCTTCATGTGAGGGCATGGAGGAGCAGAATAACTTCATTGGGAGTCCACGAAGGAGGAATTCTCCTTCCTTTCTACCAGTGGGCATACCAGATTCGTAAAAGGCTACAAACTCGGGGTTTCTTTTGGCTTGGGGTGAGCATGTGGGCAGCTGGTGTCCATATGCGCGGGCCCAGGCCTACATGCTTGTCATTTGCCATGGGATTCTCCCTCACTTAACCATGTCTGAGTGATCAAAGGTCGTGGTTTGTCTGGCCCTGCCTATGGGACCAGGCAAATAAAAGAACACTTGCTATCCTTTGAAAAAAGTAGGGGAATGAAGCCCCGATAGCATCACCCCTCCTCATAGATTCGGTCATTCATCTCATAGATTCGGTCATTCATTGATTCCGTCACTGCTGTGTCAGGCAAGCAGCATATAAATACCTGTTTAAAAAGAAAAGAAAGGACTTAATGTCCGAGAACCCTTGAGTGTCTGAGTTCCTTGATGGCCCCCCCTATGTAAAACTAAACAAACAAACAAACACAGGGTGCGGCTTATACAAGGCTGTGGCTTATACAAGGGAATTTACTGTAATCTAATGTAATGTCACCACACCTATAAGGTGCACCCCCATTTTAGAAAGTCCTATAAGGCAAACTAGGCCTCAGATACTTAACCCACGGCTCATACACGAGGGTTTACAGTAGGTCATGTTGACCTGTAGGTAAGGTGAGAGTGGACTGGGTGACAGGTAGATAAGATACCAGTGTGCTACATCTAGTTACTTACCTCTACTAGCACTGCTCCTATAGCAGTGTCTGAGGTACCTTGCAGCGCACGGTGGTTAATTAGTGTATCGTGTACAGGTATTACCTTTTATTACATGATTTCTGTGACTCAGGGTGCTTTTCCTGGATATCCCAGTTCTGATATTCCTGCATATTTTGTGACCCCTTATGAGCAGATCCTAGGTGGATATCAGCACTCTTTGAGGTGGATATCAGCACTCTTTGAGGTGGATATCAGCATGGTTTGGGGTGGATATCAGCACTCCTAACATGTCATATGTTACATGTTAAAACCCACGAAATTTTCATGGCCAGGGTAGGGGTCGAACCTGCAGTCTCAGATCCCAAATCCAACTCCCTATGCATTGCGCCACAGGGACTGATGAGAATTGGTTGGCTAGAACCAGGTCTGAATATGATACAAAGCCCGGGGAGGTCACTCACATATAACTACTATACATTGGAAGTGTGAAAATCCCCAGCAGTCTGGGTTGGGACCCCCCCCAGCTTTGTCACTACTGCTCGCATAACGGCGAGGCAACGATTGCGGGCTGTCCGCTGCCATAACCGCGAGACGCATTCAAAGCAAGCCAAGCCAGGCACTGAGGCATGTGGCCTGGTGGTGTAGTCGTTAGCGCATTGCGCCAAGCCGGGCGCTGAGGCTTCGCGTCCCGGGGAAGGATTTTTGTTTTCAACATGTTTTTATTGATATTCTATTGATTATTTATTGATTAATCGTGTAATAAACTTAGTAAGGTATGGGCTAACAGGCACCTCATGCCTACGGCCACTCGTTACGATATCCTACGATACAAGCCATTCGGTGCCTGTTAGCCCATACATTACTTAGTTACTACAACACCCATATATCACATGTGCACTGTGGACATTATCATAGACACCACCACAGGGACTTTAATGCACTATACCCTGTATGAAGCAGTCCTGGTGAGTAACTCGCCACATTAATACAACTTAAGCCGCACGGCTTTATAAACACAATAAGCGCCATGATGCACCAATGTAGTCAGATTAGAGCATCATGACAACAGGTGAAAATGGATGTCAGGGCATACAGGCAGTCCTGGCGAGTTACTCGCCAGATGGGCCTGCAGTCATGCATCATGACCACTGATACCCGCCTGCTTATGAAGGGTTAATACACGACTGATACCTGCCTGCCTATGAAGGGTTAATACACTGCTGATACCTGCCTGCCTATGAAGGGTTAATACACTGCTGATACCTGCCTATGAAGGGTTAATACACTGCTGATACCCGCCTGCCTATGAAGGGTTAATACACTGCTGATACCCGCCTGCCTATGAAGGGTTAATACATGACTGATACCCGCCTGCCTATGAAGGGTTAATACACGACTGATACCTGCCTGCCTATGAAGGGTTAATACACGACTGATACCCGCCTGCCTATGAAGGGTTAATACACTGCTGATACCTGCCTGCCTATGAAGGGTTAATACACTGCTGATACCTGCCTATGAAGGGTTAATACACTGCTGATACCCGCCTGCCTATGAAGGGTTAATACATGACTGATACCTGCCTGCCTATGAAGGGTTAATACATGACTGATACCCGCCTGCCTATGGAGGGTTAATACACGACTGATACCCGCGTTCCTATGAAGGGTTAATACACTGCTGATACCTGCCTGCCTATGAAGGGTTAATACACTGCTGATACCTGCCTGCCTATGAAGGGTTAATACACGACTGATACCCGCCTGCCTATGAAGGGTTAATACACGACTGATACCTGCCTGCCTATGAAGGGTTAATACACTGCTGATACCCGCCTGCCTATGAAGGGTTAATACACTGCTGATACCTGCCTATGAAGGGTTAATACACGACTGATACCCGCCTGCCTATGAAGGGTTAATACACGACTGATACCTGCCTGCCTATGAAGGGTTAATACACGACTGATACCCGCCTGCCTATGAAGGGTTAATACACTGCTGATACCTGCCTGCCTATGAAGGGTTAATACACGACTGATACCTGCCTGCCTATGAAGGGTTAATACACGACTGATACCTGCCTGCCTATGAAGGGTTAATACACGACTGATACCTGCCTGCCTATGAAGGGTTAATACACGACTGATACCCGCCTGCCTATGAAGGGTTAATACACTGGTGATACCTGCCTGCCTATGAAGGGTTAATACACTGCTGATACCCGCCTGCCTATGAAGGGTTAATACACTGCTCATACCCACCTGTCTATGAAGGGTTAATACACGACTGATACCCGCCTGCCTATGAAGGGTTAATACACTGCTGATACCCGCCTCCCTATGAAGGGTTAATACACTGCTCATACCCGCCTGCCTATGAAGGGTTAATACACTGCTCATACCTGCCTATGAAGGGTTAATACACGACTGATACCCGCCTGCCTATGAAGGGTTAATACAAGACTGATACCCGCCTGCCTATGAAGGGTTAATACACTGGTGATACCTGCCTGCCTATGAAGGGTTAATACACTGCTGATACCCGCCTGCCTATGAAGGGTTAATACACTGCTCATACCCACCTGTCTATGAAGGGTTAATACACGACTGATACCTGCCTGCCTATGAAGGGTTAATACACTGCTGATACCCGCCTGCCTATGAAGGGTTAATACACGACTGATACCTGCCTATGAAGGGTTAATACATGACTGATACCCGCCTATGAAGGGTTAATACACTGCTGATACCTGCCTATGAAGGGTTAATACATGACTGATACCTGCCTTCCTATGAAGGGTTAATACACGACTGATACCCGCCTGCCTATGAAGGGTTAATACACTGCTGATACCTGCCTATGAAGGGTTAATACACTGCTCACACCCGCCTGCCTATGAAGGGTTAATACACTGCTCATACCCACCTGTCTATGAAGGGTTAATACACGACTGATACCTGCCTGCCTATGAAGGGTTAATACACTGCTGATACCCGCCTGCCTATGAAGGGTTAATACACGACTGATACCTGCCTATGAAGGGTTAATACATGACTGATACCCGCCTATGAAGGGTTAATACACTGCTGATACCTGCCTATGAAGGGCTAATACATGACTGATACCTGCCTTCCTATGAAGGGTTAATACACGACTGATACCTGCCTGCCTATGAAGGGTTAATACACTGCTGATACCTGCCTGCCTATGAAGGGTTAATACACTGCTGATACCTGCCTGCCTATGAAGGGTTAATACACGACTGATACCTGCCTGCCTATGAAGGGTTAATACACTGCTGATACCTGCCTGCCTATGAAGGGTTAATACACTGCTCATACCCCGCCTGCCTATGAAGGGTTAATACACTGCTGATACCCGCCTGCCTATGAAGGGTTAATACACGACTGATACCTGCCTGCCTATGAAGGGTTAATACACTGCTGATACCTGCCTGCCTATGAAGGGTTAATACACG